>JAQQAE010000340.1:0-35434 GCA_029823295.1 Pseudamia nigra
TTCTGAAGTGGCTTCTATGAGGCCTGATCTAAATCCTATTGAACATCTGTGGAAGGAGCTGAAACATGGCGTCTGGAAAAGGCAGCCTTCAAACCTGAGACACCTAGAGCAGTTTGCTCATGAGGAGTGGAACAAAATACCCACTGAGAGGTGCACAAGTCTCATTGAAAGTTACACAAATCATTTGATTGCAGTGATTGCCTCAAAAGGTTGTGCAACAAAAATCATTTTTGTCCCGGCCTGTTTTGTGAGTTTGTTTTTTAAAATAATTCTGTTGAACTACAATTCAAAAACAATGTCTTATTTTCATTGGTTAATTTTCATAAAATTTTTATTTATTATTACCTTTGTCAGGTTAAAGTTATTTCTGTGACCGTTGTGAGTTTTTCTGTCATTTACAGAGGGTACCAACAATTTTATCCACGTCTGTATGATGTAATGCAGTGTTAAAGAGCACATTCTCCAACACATAAGGGAGCATCTGATGCAAACCCCAGCAAACATCACATCCTCATCAAAGTCTTTTTGAAAGTGAAATACACAGCTATTATTACCACAAACCGTCAGTTTCACTAAAATTGTAACTTGCATCACAGTCACAGCATTTCTGCATGTCATTTACCCTAAAGTCCACTCAACTCACTTTTTACACAACTCAAAAATGTATTTGTCGTCTCCTTTACACATGACAACCTCTGATTGTCAAGAGGAAACAAACTACAGCTAACAACTAATTACGTAAGATGTACATGAGTTGCTTATAATTTGAATGCTGTGTTGTTTGTGTGTAATATAGACCATACAGTATTTAATAATTTTGTCAATGTGCATATATTCTCTAAATATTATTATTTTTATTAAATAACAGCCCTCAATAGTTGTATATGCATAGGTTTTGTTCTCAGAAAACGTATAGTTTTGTGACATAAAAATAACACTTTTATTTGCTAATGGTTCTCTATTTCTTCACTCAGATTTGCGTAAACAGGCCCGACAGCTGGAGAATGAGTTGGACTTGAAAGTAGTGTCTTTCTCTAAACTGTGTACGAGCTACAGCAGCAGAAACAACAGCCTGAACCAGAGAACAAGAGACAGCAGGTCTGCAGATGTATTTCTTTCAATATATATGTACTCTATACACCTTTATATATTCAGTCACATTATCCAAACGAAGTTTATGCCAACATTCTTATAACATTTCTTAGAATTTTGTAGAAAATGACCGTGATGTACTTTCTGTATTAGTAGTTAATTTAAAAATGAAAGCAACTGATGTTTATGATTAACTGTTCATTACGGATTCATATATGAGGTATGGCTATTAAAAATGAGACTAAGTATATTTTTATTGAACATGAACATTTTTCACTGCTGAATTCAGGTCTTTCACTGATCAAAGCAGTGCAGTAGATCTTCTGGCGGTTGTCTCAGAACTGTTGTTCTTTTCTTAACTTCTGACACAGACTCAAAATGTGTTCTCTTGACACAGGACTGATCTTAGGAAAAAGGAAAAAGTCACATTCTGCTAGATCTCGTGAATAGGGACGATGATCAAGCACTGCGATTTTTTTTGGCCAGAAATTACTTTACTGAGTGTGAACTGGTACGTTGTATTAATGAAGAATGAAACCATAATGTTGGACTCTTTCTTCAAACTTTCAAACAATTGTTTTGTTGAATGTTTTCAGAAATGTGTGATGTACTAGGGCACCCAGAACGTCCATTGTCTTCTACATCCTCTCTGTCTTCACGCAATCGTTTGTGCCATTCAAGCAACCATGTACATGACATGCAGTGTTTCCCATACAGTTTAGTTAATGTTAGTACTATTTTATTCAGTTTCATCCAAATATTTCAACTTAATGCCTTGCTCAATTTTTCAGCTCATCATTTTTCGATGTCTCAACAAAAACTTGTGCACTTAAATCAGTAGCTAGCAGTGAACTAAAGTCATCACGTATTGGAAACTTACAGTAGTTGTGTGTGAATTTCTAGCCTTTAATATATAACCCTCAGTGTGACTGTGAACCATGTGGTTTTATCTTCAGAAGCACAGTCTTGTTATTTAATAGACATACCTCATATGTGCCTTTTTGAACGAGTGATGTATTCGGTATGTGTATAATTCTACTGACGTGTGTAATTCCATTTCCATTGTAAAACTGTTCTGTCTGTTCTCTTTGTTCATGATCAGGTCTGATTCTGTTGGTTCATCTCATGACAGTATGTTGGTGGCCATGACCACTGAGCTGGAGCAGCTTTTGGCCAGTGTAAGTCATACTTACAAACTCTAGTTTTACCTTAAAGAAGCACAGTACTGTGAGTGTAAGTGAAGTTGGACTGATGTTTGAATACTTACTATAACCTTGCCAAATTCTGATTCTTCTCAATGTTTTTATCTGTACTTAACATCAGTTTTGTGTTTGTTTTTGGCAGCTAGCAGCAGTCAATAACAAAATGGCAGAATACACAAACACTCCAGGAGCTTCAGCACATAATGCAGCGTTGATGCACACTTTACAGAGACACAGAGATATTTTACAGGTACTGAAAGTTGATCATGTGTGTATTACTTTGTCATTGTGAAGACGTTTCAGTGATCCACTAGTGAATTCTCTCGTTATTATTACCCCCTAGAAGGAGGTTATGGTTTTGTCTCTGTTGGTTTATTTGTTTGTTTGTTCACAACACTACTCGAAATATTATGAATGGATTTGGATACAATTATCAAGATCAGAAATACCATGAGGACCAGTCGATTACATTCTGAGAGTGACCTGGATCATTGTCTGAATCCAGAGGATTTTTCAAGGATTCTTCACCATTGTAAGATGGGGCCAAATTTAACATTTGCCTTTGTAACGCCACAAAAAACACCCAGAAAATTTAGCCAAAAAACACAGAATAACACTATAATAGATTCCATCAAATCACAAAGTTTGATCCAGATATGGACAATATTCCAGATATAGTGATCCAGAATGCTTTTACTGACAAGAGTCGAGGAAATAATAGCTACTGTAAGGTAGCAAATAAAGCTGAAGACATGAAACTGACACCAAATTGTAGTGGAAAGTCTGCTGATTCAGTAATGTGCCCACAGATTTGACATATCTTCGACATTTATGGCACTAGATCCAGAGGAAAACTACTATTATGGAAATATTATGTACGGTGAATAACTATTGAATTAATAATGATATGTGTGTGATTCCAAATGCTAGAGGTAGGTTTTCATGGTTAAAGGAACCAATAATGAGGCGCAAATAATTTAAGAATATTATTTTTGGTGCAATAACATTATGGGGGAAATGATTCAAATGACGATGGTAAGTTTTCACTATGAAGAGAAAGTGAGTGGTGGAAGGCTGCGCTCTCTGAGTGCTTTCTAGTATTTAAGCAGTGTTTGTTTTTTGTTTTTATCCTGTAGGATTACACTCATGAGTTCCACAAAACCAAAGCCAACTTCTTCAGCCTGCGAGAACGTGAAGACCTACTGGGCTCTGTTCACAGAGACATTGAGTAAGAACCTTCATCCATCTCATTTCAGTAAATATCAAATACATTATACATACAGTATGTGACAGTAAACCATTGTCAGAACCTGTATTTATTTATAATTTTTGCAATTATTGTAATTGCAATTTTTTTACCAGATCTCAATAAAGTAAATGTCAACTTTGGTGTTGAGGCAGCTGTCTGCCTGAAGTCAAAAGTGTCAAAACTAGTGTCAAGAAATGTTGCAGTTACAGTATCTGATTGGTTGTATATGATGAGTGATAGCCTCAATGCTGAAATGAAAATAATAACATTTATTTAGTCACTAATTGTTATCATTTATCAAAGTAGCACCTTGCATTTATCATTTTAGACCCCTTATTTCCTAATTCAATTCAATTGTATAGCGCCAGTCATAATTACTGATTATCTCTAGGTGCTTCACAATTTGAGGCTGAGACCTCATAACTATACAGACAATCATTCGCATTTACAACTATGGACAATTTAGAGTAGCCAGTTCACCTAGTACATGTTTTTGGTTTTGGGAGGAAGCCGGAGTACCCTGAGAGAACCCATGCAGACACGGGGAGAACATGCAAACTCCACACAGAAAGGCCCCACCGCCCGGCGTTGGGATTGAACCCAGGCCGTTTTACAGTTTTAGCTGTGAGGCATGAGTGCTACCTACTGCACCACTGTGTTGGTACAAGGACATGTTGTGTAGGAGCTGGTGTAGGTTTGGTATCACTTCATTCCATGATGTAGAAGCTGAAGCTTGGAAAAAAAATGCTATTTTTTCCTTTAAAAATATTAACATACAAACAAATAAAATGAAACAACCAAAAAGAGATGGCCCATATTCAGCTACAGTGGAAATAGTATGTGGTACATTAATTACACACAGATAATCAACATGTTTAATAGCTCATAAAGACATTTATGCTAGACTGTTAGAATAGAAGATCACTATAATTTTTAAATATATTCCAGGTGTGTTAAATACACCTTAGATAATATGTTATGTGATGATAAATTATCTCAGCTTTTCAGGATCAGAACCTCATAAATATGAGAACTTTTTTCATTCTTTTTTTGTCAAATATGTTTCCCTTATTCACTTAGGGCTTGTTATTACAGATGTACACGAAACCTTTGTGAAAACATTTGTCAAATTATCCCCCAAATTAGTCCCAAAATATAAGGATCTCATAATTACTATGTAAGGTGTCTAATATGTTTCTTTTGTTAGTGAAATTCTTCATGTTGTTTAGAATCCCCGCAATTGAATGATATTGAATTATACCTTTGATGTGATGCTGTTTGTGAAGTTTGTTGCTCAAAAATTTGCCACTAGCAATTAGATTTTTACTGCAAAGTATAGCATATCCATTTGAAATATTGGTTATCTATCTCATTGATTGCTGATAATTTGCACCATCTTCATTCAAAAAACACATAAATCAATAACACGAATAAAACATGGTCAGCATTAGGACCAAGGGTGGTGCCTGGTAACTATGCCTGTACTGTTCTTGGACATAAATTTCAGCGATAGAAATGGATACTTTTACCTCTAAAGGCTTCCCTTAGTGCTTTGATCCATTTTATGCAACATAAAATGACTGCATTTTGCTTTTAAATCTCTGCCTCCTTCTGCTTTCCCTGAACCAGCAGGAGGCAGAATCGTCTAATTTGTCTGTGCGAGCCCCAGCCCTTTTTCACTCCTTCTATCATGTTTCATCCCCTAATGAGAGGCACCTCCTCTCGTTAGCAGATCTCTCTCTCTCTCCCCTCTTTTCTCTGTATCTGTCTCTCCTCTGGGGAGATCTTTCCTAAGTGCCTTCTACAGTAAATCAAACCACAAGGCTTTCATTCAGTCAAAGCTCAGGGAGAGTGGTTACATTGCGTCCGCCCAACGTAGGGAGAGGTTTGATCAAATGATGAGGGGGAGAGAGAAAATCAGTCCGATATAGAGAAAGAGAGACATTGCACTGAACTGGTGTTGACAGATTACAAAAAATGAGGAGAGAGAATTTTAATGAGGCCCACAGAGATGTGAAGGGTGTGGAGGAGGAGGCCAACAAAGGGGCTAATGGATGATGAATTGATGATCAGTCTTAATAGGGAGGAGATGGTGTAAATAAGGGATGGAGGACAGAGCTGTGGGTTAAGCAGAGCTAATCACTTAAAAGCCTTAACACAGGAAGTACATAATCATCATCAAGTCATCAGTTAATAGAAAGTGAACGTGAAATACCCTCCTCTCATCTGTAGACTACTTCGACATATTTTTCAAGTATACTGTATGTTGTTGAATAATTGTATTTTTAAGATAATTTCTTGGGCATTTTGCCTTTGTTTGATAGACACAGTAGAGAGATGGACCGGAAAGACAGGAGATACGCTATAAGGATAAGACTATGTGGTACATGCTCTACCAGGTGATTAATGGTTTTATAAAGCAAGTCCATCTGTACTGTTTGTACTTTTGAAGAAAGTCAGAGACAATGGTTAGTCTGTGTAAAAAAACGAAAACCTTTTTAATTGTAATATTACTAGACTAGGAGATTTTTGTGCTAAACAGCAAAACCATGATCATACTAAGCATAAGAGAAATCTTCTTCGGTCATATTCTAAAAAATAATGTTACTGTGCACTTGCTAGATTACATACAACACCTGAAATCAGTGAACTGACAATATGATCAGGATCGCCTCTTACGACATTAACGTGGAAATAGTGTTAAGAAATACAGGGAGGGGGATATAGTCGAGATCTCCATTCGTAGGTGTGTCTATCTGAACATTTGGCTCTGCATCTCCAAAGTCCCTGGACCCAAATTAAACAAACTTGGAACATGGCAGCCTGGGTATAGGGAAGGGTTACTATGGCAACCACCATGTAACTTGCATATTAATTAGGTAACTACAAAAACAAACATTTTGACCTACTGGGCCAAAACTACTATAGCTGGAGGCACCAAATTTGAATCTGTATAGATTAGACCTGAGGACACCTCTAACTCATCAAATGACCTTGACCTTCTCTTTGACCTTGAAGATCAGTCTGAAATTAATCCACTTTGTCCTATGTATACAGTGTTTCTGGCTTTGTAGTCATGTTGAAAATGTCATACTAAATAACATGATTTACATGCTTTGTGATTCCATATGAAACCTTCAAAGAAAAAGGTCAAGGTCACAATCCATTCCATATGTGGGAGGGGGATTTCTTATGTATTAAATTCACCGTAGTGGTTTCTGCTTCCATGAGCAAGAATATGATCCAGATGCTCTTCAAAAGTAAAACACTTCTAAACTAGGATGAGGTGAAGCCACACTTAAAACAAGTTTTGTCCATAAGTAAGCACTCAAAATTCACATTTCAGTCCACATTTCAGAAAGACAGGTGAGATCTTGTGTTGTTGACAAGAAGTTAATTTATTATTTATCACTAATAATAAATAATGATTAATAATTATTAATTATTTGTTTAATCCATGAATATTGTTTTTCCTTTATAAATGCAGCAATTATATATGTACAGTATAAGTATTACATATACCACATATTTGGTCTATTCGTAGAGGAAAACAATAGTATCTTTGCGCATTAATTTCTTTAAGGGAACCACTTGGATGCATATCATATATGTAACAGCAATGTAAAAGTTTGATTCCTGCTCAAACATTTGATGCACATAATCCTCATCCCACTTCTTTAAGGACTGAATTTGCTCTGTTCTTTTACTCTGCAAACGCACCTCCTTATCCTTTTGCTCTGTTTCTTACCCAGGTCGTATAAAAACAGTTCAGGGGTGAACAACAGAAAGACTGAGCTTTTCCTGAAGGAACATGAACACCTCAAAACGTAAGAGATACTTCTCATTTACATACTTGTGGATTCTGGAAAATATACTAGGATAGAAGATGTCTATTAGTCCAGTTACATGAAGAATAGATGCCACTGTCAATCACATGCAGAGAGCAACCAGTAGAATGTCCCTGAGCTTCTTTGACTGTTGTTCCATATTTTCTCCACATGTTGATCCTAGTCTTCCATGAGATATCTGCTTCGCTTTCTTTTGTCCGTTTCTCCTGATCGCTACATTTCAACAAACAGATCCCATTCGTTCTGTGATCTTTGTGAATGAAGAAGCTGCAAAGATAAATTACAGTTCTGTTGTTTCTGCACACAAATGCTTGAACCCTTGAGTCACTTTAAAGGGCACTTATTGTGCAAATTCCACTACTCCAGCATGCTATACAGCAGGCGTGCTCACACTTTTTCATCATGTGAGCTATAAAATGAAGAAGTCAAAATGATCTACGTACCTTCTGGAAATTTGGCGCTTCACCGGTCGCACCCCCTCCGCCCTCGTCGCCATGGCAGATTGGAAGGGGAGAGATGCCCAGAGAACTTTAGCGCCGAGGGGGAGCGGATGGCCCCCACACCGGGCGTCCCGGAACATGGCATCTGAATTTAGGGGGACAAAGGCAGGCAGACCCGCCACTACTCAACATATTGAGCACACCTGCTGTAAATCAATCAAGTGGGATAGATGATAAGCTGACGTCTGTTTTTTTTAATGTCATGCGGTCGAACGACACTACCTTCGCGGGCAACCAGTTGATCACGAGTGACGTAATGAGCACCCCTGCTATATAGCACCTCTCCAGAAAAAACTTGATGACCTCAGCTTGACCTTTTTTAGCTTGTTTAGATTCTTCAGTTCACACCGACCAAAAGCAGAAACCATATTTAATCATGTTGAATTAGAGAAGAATAGGAAATGAATGTTTGCCTTCAAACTCATTCATTTATCTGCAGGATTTAGTCACTGTGTCTTCCAACCCCTGATGATGATGACACATGACATCAACCTAGTGATCCTACTGGCTCTGACATCCTCACTGGCTGACTGTAGTTTTAGTCGTCCAACTGCTCAAATCTGAATATAATTATTGTTTTGAACCCATAAACAATGTAAAAGTACTTTTTTATTAGTATATTTTTTTTTCAAGAATATAAAGACTTTAATTCTGCACCTTTCTAAACACTAAACATATATATATATTTTGATTTATGATATATCATTTTAAGTATTTGTTTTTCTGAAAATACTCTCCAGTACAATTTTAATGTAATGAATGCAGAAGCAGCCTGTTTGGAGGCCTATATAGGGTATTAAATGTTGCACTTCTACATATAGAAGCATGCCCTTCTCCGTTTCAGTGTTATGAGACATACACTACCAGTCAAAAGTTTGGGGCCACCCCAGATTTTTTAATATATATGTCAAACCAGCCATTTTTTTCATGCAATTTGTGAGATGTGAAACTTACATCAAATTGTTAAAGTGGATACAACATGTCTCCTTCAAGGGGTAAACAACCTACTGTTCAATATAAGACTGAATGTGTTCATGAGACTAACTGCTTCATTGCGAGGAAATTCACACAATTATAAGTATAAGCATTTATGCAACAGATTTATGTATGTTTTTGAAATGTATTTTTCCCAAGGTGACATTAAATTTATAATAATTAAAACAAATTAAGGTAAACAGCAAAGCAAAACACAATAGGTGTATTTTTTACTTAAAATGGACAAAATAATCAGGAAAAAGAAGCAACATAGAGTAACAAACAAAAGGTACAAAATAATAAAAAAAAACTGAACAAGGGTGAACAAAATTAGAAAAAATGAACAAAACTGTTAAAAAATGAACAAAATCAGAAGAAAAGTGAAAAAAATCAGAAGAACAGCGAACCAAATCAGAAGAAAAATTCACAAGCTGATCAAGAAAATGAACAAAATTTGTTGCAAAAGAAGAAAATTTACCAAAAATTAACAAAATAAGAAGAAAAAGTTTATTAACTTGTTAATTAATCCCTTTTAAAATCTCTGTGGATTTTCTTGATTATTTTGTTCATTGTTTTGTTAATTTTTGCTCATTTTGTGCATTTAATCCTGTGAGTGCAATCCTCATTTTTATGCAACTTATCTTTTACATTTAAATAGTAAATTACACAAAAAAGATTTATGTAGATTTATTTACAGATATTATAGGTCTGTCTCTCTTTCTCTAGAAGTTTTGAGTTTGGTTAAGCATGAAGGTCTAAAAATTCTTAAATTTAAATGTGTCTTGCACCTGTTAAAATTTTTAGCATCTCTCTAATAGAGAGATGTGATCAGAAATGTTGGCTTTGGCGATCCAAACTCACAATAAAAGTAAAGACAGAAGAAAAGGTAGAGGCTGTGGACTGATGATGAGGATGGGCAGAAAAGGCGGAGGACAGCAGGAGATAGATGGTGGGAGAGGTGGATGGATAGATGGAGGAAGTATAAAGCTCAGTATTGATTTTTGGTCTCCAGTGGAGTCTGCCAGGATGCACGCTGCTGCCCTTATACGCTCTGCTCAGCCCTGGACTCAACACTTCAATTTTCTGTCCGTCACTTATCTCAGCTAATGGCAGCTGACGTAGAACTCGTCTGTGTTCAGGCTCCACGTTTTCGTCTGTGTTCTGTTCATATTCACCTGTATCAAATCACCGGCTGCCATTGAACATGAGTCATATGAAGGAAATTAACAAGGAGCTGCTGTGATGAGAATTCACCAAAATCCGGCTGCCTGTGGGGCGTCTCCTGGGTTTTGTACTTCTGTGCAATGTACCATTGAAAAATAAACAGTTCAGGTAACACTGAGGTTCTTTATTTGAGGTCATTTTGAAGCTGATGAATGCTTATTGCAGTTCCCAAAAAAGTTGCATCACTGTGTAAAATGGAAATAAAAACAAAATGTCACGATTTGCAAAACACTGAAACCCCCTTAATTGAGAGTAGTACAAAGACAGCATATCAAATGTTGAAGAAGAAAAAAAAATTTTTTTTTTAAAGTTCTCTGGTCATTTTGAATTTGATGCCAGCAACACATTTCAAAACACTTGAGTAGGTGTCAAGCAAAGACTAGAAAAATTGTCACTGAGACTGCTGGAACATCACACAACTAATGAGGTTAACTGGCACCAGGTTAGTAACATGCCTGGGTTTAAAGATCATCATGGCCACCTTACCCTACTGGCTAGAGACCAAACTGACCATACGGCTTGTTATCAGTTCAGAAGCCAGAATCTGTAATGGTAGGAGGTGCATTAGTGCTCATGGCATGGTTACCCTGCACATTTGTGAAGGCAACATTAATGGTAAATAATTTATACAGGTTTTGCAGCAACATATGCTGCCAAGTAGTCTTTTTGAAGACAATATTAAACCTTATTCTGCATGCATTTCAACAGAATGGCTGTGTTGCAAAAGAGTTTAGGTGAAATGGCCTGATTTGGCCCCAAATGTAAATATTTGGAGTATTATGAGACATAAAATGCAGCTGACACCTCGAACTGTTCACAGGCTGAAATCCTGCATCAGCAAAAAAGGGAAACTATCCACTTTCTAAATTACACCAGGTGGTCTCCTTTGTTGCCAAAGTGTTTTTTTTCCAAAAACAGTGAAATTTCTCAGTTTCAGCATTTGATGTTGTCTTTGTTGTCCAGCCTTAATAGGAAGGGAAATATTCAGTTTTCACTTTTATAGGATTGCAGGTCCAAATGCTGTATTTTTTATGTTTAGTACATATTTCAGTTTTAAATTGACTACTTCTGTCTCTGTTTTTTTCCAACGTTTGATGTTCACAGCTCAGACCGGCTTATTGACAATGCAATAAGGTAAGCTTTATAGCTCCATCCTCTCTCTTCCTCTCTCTCCTTTTACTCTCTCTCACTCATCTCAGTTACACAGACACACACACAATGAAACACACCATGAGACCTCCCTACTTTGTGGAACTTAAAAACCAAGTTAATGTGATGCGTGAAGGCAGACACATGCTTCTTCCCTGACAATGAGGCCTTATGGTTTCTCTATCCGCAGCATCGCCATGGCTACCAAAGAGAACATCACGTTTCAGCGTGGGATGTTGAAGTCGATACAGACCAGGGTCACAACTTTGGCCAGTATCCTTTTATCATGTCACACTCTTTCTTCTTGTCGTCACCTTGTTCTTGTCTTTTTACCATGCTGTTTTCATTTGAACATACTTTTAAACCAAACAGTAAATTTTATGGCCTTTCTCAGCTCTTTTTTGTGTTTCCATTACATGTGACCACGTGCCAAGTGGGACTGTGGGGAACGTATGTTCGATCCCTGCTTTGCTCAGGTTCCATGCAAGCCAGTGATAGCCCTTTTACACCAACAAGGAACCGGCATGGTTTCAGTTCCTGAACCTAGTTCTGAGCATTTACACCAAAAATGAACTGATTCAGAACCTGGAGCTTTGGTTCCCAGCTGGAACTAAGAAATAGTATTTTTTTTTTCCAGAGCCAAAGTGGGCGTATCATTTCTACAAGTCAAAAGGAGAGGATGGAAACATGTAGAAGTCTAACAAACTGACAGAGATTTTTACATAAATGCAGAAACTATTGAGATAAAATAGGGAGAAATATTGAACATACTACAATATACTTAAGGACCAGTGAGGCTACAAAAAAGATGTAAAAAATCCATGCTGTATGTGAAACTAAGACACTGTATTATGGTTTGTTGCTCACTGAGCGCCGCCCATCATTTATGACATGTCCCTGATTAGAATAGTTGAACTCCAGAGCTGTGTTATTGCAGGCTGGTTCACTAGATGAAACCAAGGTCCCAGAACCATGGTTTATTTGGTGTAAAAGGGGCCTAAGAGACCGTATATGTCACATAGCATCATGCAGATTGATGATTGATCGATTGATCTATTCAGAATCTCCACTGTGTCAGCATCTATGCCCCATCAGTTGTGCTGCCAGATGCCAAACCAAGCAGGCAGGAAGTCACTGACATCACCACAGAAATTTTTACAGTAGCCTCTATTAGTAAATGGACCACAAATTGTAAGCCTGCATAACTATTCTCTCACCCCACGATGTCCTCAAGTAGGCATATCGCATCCACTATTACCAAATTATTGTATCAAATCAAATTTATTTGTAGAGCACTTTTCCTACATAAAAGTAGCACAGATTGCTTTGCATATTAAAAACATTGGAGAAACACACGCATAGACATACATTTACATATATTGAATGTGTGTGTTTCTCCATAGACTGTTTTAGTATTATAGTTATATTCAGAGGTTTCTAATGTTTTATTTCAAAGATTTTAAATTACAGTGTTAAATTTTCTCCATATTTGATTCCCCGTGCACTTTTTGGGGGGAGACAAATGGGTGCTCCCTTATAGTGGAATATAAATTGTGGCACATGTGGCATATGTTTGTATATTCCCCTCAGATCCCATTTAAACTTGATATATGTGGACATAATGTATAGTAAAAAACATATTTAATCCATCTATAATCATGTTCATTCAGTCTCCCAGCTACCAGTGTGCTACTTTTTTACGTGCTTCATTTTTATTCACCTTACTGTGTGAGTTTATGAAGAAAGGATGATTTGTCCAGAGTTAAACGTGAAATATTCTTCAAAATGATCTCCAAAACGTCTCAAAAAGCATTAACTTTAAGTGCGTGGTACCTGTAGACACTGGCTCACTGCATAGGAAAGGAAAACCCTTCTTAGATGTTAATTATTTTCCTTCACCACACTCCTCTGTGCGTCAGATCGTTTCCCAGCCATCAACGGTCTCATCCAGAAAATCAATTTGCGCAAGAGGCGGGACTCTTTAGTCCTGGGCGTGGTGATCGGCGTCTGCACCATCGTGCTGCTGCTCTACACGCTGCACTGAGCCACTGCTCCAACCTCAACTTCTTACTGATCGTCATTGTCTTTAAGGACATAAAAATATTCAACACAAGCGTCGCCAAGGTTTTATATTACCTGATGTTGTGTCCCCCTGAAGGCAAAGTGCTGTATCTACTCACAGGAAATCAGTTGAAAGTTTACACTCATTTTCCTGGTGCATATTGCTTCTGCTTTTCTTCATTTTTGTTACATCTTGACTATTTTTCTTAATTTCACTGGTTATTTTGTTTTTTCATTTAGCCAGTTTTTTGTTCCTTTGTCTCTTTTGTTCATTTGTGTTTCTTTTTTTATTGTTTTGTTCATTGTGTTAATTTTGCATCTTGTTTTGTCATTTAAAAAAATCCTGACTATTTTAGTTATTTTTGTTTATTTTCTTGACTTTTTTTGCTATTTTATTTCATTTTCCCAGATTTTTTGTTCCTTCTTATTCATTTAGCATATTATTTTGTCAATATTTTGAATCAAACACCTGGACTATTTTATTTCTTTTTAATTATGTTCTTAATTTTTTGCCTCATTATAATTGCCCAGTTCTTTTGTTCATTTGTTTTCATTTTGCAGCTTGATTATTTTATTCATTTTTGGTTTATTTTCATATTATTTCTTGGTTATTTTGCTAATCAAGCTCTGCTGATTATTTGATACATTTTTTCTTCATTTATAATTTCTAGATCATTTTTCAGTTTCTTCTTTATTTTAGTCATTGGTGTTTGTTTTTGTCTCATTTGGTCCATTTTTGTTAAGTTCTTTGATTATTTATTTTTGACCACTGTTTTGATTATTTTGTTCTTTTTTTTAGTTATTTTGTTAGGTGGTATTCATTTCTCTTCTTTTTTTGTCCATTTTTTGTAAAAAAAAAAAAAAATCTTGATTATTTTGTAATTTTTTCTTAAATTTTCTTTAAACATTTTTGGTTATTTCATGTAATTTGTTTCATTTTTGTGTTTTTTATATTTGTTGACTGTCTTAAAAAACTTTTGTCCATTTTTAATTTTTAAATTTTATTTATTTTTGTTAATTTTTGTTATTTTCTATTTTGTTTTCCCATTTTATGATTTTCACGTTCATATGTGTTAATTTAGTTAATTTGTTAACATTTCTTCTGTATTTTATTCATTTTTTGTTCACATTCTTGATTATTCTCTAGATTTTTTAATGTCTGCCATTTTGTTCATTGGTGTTTATTTTGCTTCCTGTTTTGATGATTTTTTTTTTTTTCATTTTTTGCTACTTTTCTTGAGTATTTTGTTCATCTACCAAAGCCAAAGTGCAGTAACTCGCTGACTTATTGTTTTTATTTTGGATTTTTGACCATATTTTGTACTTAGTGCAAATTTGATGTGTCATTTTCAGTGAAACACTTAGTCATAAAATAAATCAAAGTCACATAGTCCAATGTCAGCCTGAAATCAGTTTGGACCAAATGTTGAGTCACTGCACTTTGTTCTTAATTTTACTGTAATTTCTTCATAGAAGAGATTAAGAGTAAATGTTCTTTGTAAAACATTAAACAAAAGTCTTAAACGTGGGAAACAGTTCGAACTGGTAGATTAGAGATTATTTATTTTCTGAATGATGAAATATTTTCCATCCGAAGTTGTATATTACTGCTTATATCCTGTTTTCACTCTGTAAATACCGTTTGAAGTGACATTTTCTTTTTATATATATATTGTAATGGCAGTGCCTAATGGAAAATAAACATTTACGGGTGACTTTCAGGTTCCTCATGCTCATTCAGGTTTATTTCCAACATGCAAAACTATGGCACGGTAAACCAGTCATACAGTATAAATGTATAAACATCAACATCAGAGTGCCGAGAACAGTGCATACAGAGAGAACAAACCCATTCATATCTGGCAGCATATCATGAACTATTGAGGGTCAGAGATCCAGGCAGAGTCCGAACACCAGCCTGTTCACTTTTATCAGTTACGCAGAAGCAAAGCAACATGTCACATATGACTGCAGAAGGCTCCACTGTGATACCTGAATTTTAAACATAGATATCAACAGTGTATGAAATCAGCATGTAGTTTGTCCCACAGTCTCAAACGTCCTGTCTAGACAGTTAGAGAGCAGGAAGAAAACTCAGTCCGCACTTTGCTGCAGATATTCAGAGAAACAGAGAAGGCAGTGGCAGCGTGACTGACCAAAACTAGACGTGCACTGAGGAGAAACTGCCTTGTGTATGGATATTGTCATGTTTTTAGTCTCCAGGACACCTCATCCAATACTGATGTCCTATATTTTCTTTAATAAGCACATTTTAGTTTGATGTAGCTGTCTTTGGGTGTGTCAGGACTCTCTTGTGCAGGGAAATAAAGATAAAATTACCTTAACGTTCAAATACGCTCATACCACAAGGGAATGAGTTTTTTTTGTCAAGTCCTCTTAATCAAATACATTGCAAATAAAGGTAGTTTCACTGAATAGTGAAACAGTACAATAGTGATGAAATCTTCTGTGAAAATCCCATCAGATGCATGTCTGACCCTAACTGCCCTGTGCTTCAGTGCACCACTAGTTTGGGCACAGTTTTCACCTTCGCTGTCCATCCGGGGTTTGTTCCAGGTTATTGAGCATGAGTGTAGCAAATAAAAGGTCTCCACCTTCTCTCCTTTTACTTTGTCATGTGGTCCGCAGCAAAAGTAGAAGTTATACATTAAAGTCTCCTCAGTTTGTTTTCAGCATAGTTTCTTTTTTCCTCATTGGTGATGTTTGTGCTTTTTCATCTTCAGATCATTTGTCCTCTTTCTTCTGTGCAAATTGGAATCAGGTGAAGTTAAAGGAAACTGTTGAGTCGCTTTCTTCATCTCACGTTTCAGTTGTTGGTCTGAAGTTCTAAGAAAAAAGAAACAAGGTGAAGTACTGAACACAGGTTTATATTGGGGTTGGTGTGGATTCTGGGGCATCTTTCATCCATACCTATTGTAAAAACAACGAAGACGATGACAGCCACACCCAGCACTATTGCCAGACTGCTGAGCAGCATAGACAGACGCCCATATTTCCTCGCTCCTGCAATATCTCCTGTGAGGAGAACAGACCTCGCCTAAAGGGAAAATACACAGGATAAGATTATTAATTATTCACATTCCACATGAACGGTTTCAGTGTGTGCAAGAATGTGGGACACACCGACATGCTGATTTTGGCCAATATTAAAGTGTAAATAAATGAAACTCACCACATGTGCGTACCACAGCGCGTAGATGTTGAGCGGCCACCCGGGGCATAAACACGACAGCACCGCCAGCCAGAGGTATGTCCGCGGCTCGGACCCCGGTGGCACCGGGGAGGGCAGGGGGCCCAGGCTGAGCCGGGACGCGGACTTGGGTTGGGTCGCCAATTGCCCCACGGAGCCCGACTTAAGCGGTGATCTGTGTCCGTTCTGGTCGGCGTCCAGAGAGCGGACGCTCCCCCTGATGTTGAGGGAGAAGGAGTCGGACGGCTTGATGTTACTCTGGCCGGTGGGCTCGGTGGTCGTAGTACTCAGTAACTTCTCTGTGTCGTGGAAGTCGGTGGGATTGGAAGCTTCCCGCTCACCCAGGGCGCTTTTCTCAAAGGAAGCATCAGTGTTGATAGCCATCACTGACAGATAAGAAATCTCCTGATCTAGTGGTCTGAGCGAAGCGCTTTCCGTCGGATGGAGATGCTGAAGAGTCTTCCTTCAGATGTTCTCCATTGGGGGTCATCAGATAAAATGTTCTAAATTCTGAGAGTCCAATATCTATTTAATTAAGCGATCTAACTCCATCCAGCTTTCTTAATGATTGCGAGATGTTATTGACGCCTGAGTCCCTCTCGCGTTTAGTTGGCGGTGAGCGTCCGGACGCACGCCTTCCCTTTTACCCCCCTCTATTATGTAGTGAGGAATTACCGCATTCCTTACATCTCCACAGCACATCCCGTGTCTGAAGTCTACTTAGGCACCAGGCGAGTCGTGTGACAATGCAAAAACAACAATTAAACCTCTTTTGGGTTGAACACAAGCGGTGCGTAAAAGCTTTCCATTTACGCGCGATGGCATCAGCTGGATCAGCATGTAGGACGCCGTACAGGGTGTGTGAAGGAGTGTGAGAGGAAAAGGTGGTTTAAAAGACTTCAAGTACACCGTACAATATGCACCACAAGCTTCTCATCTCCAGTGCGCTCTGCTGACTCAGGCCGCGGGGCTCTATTCGACCATTTTAAAAGGTGCAACAGGAAACGCAATGTCTGACTTTAAGCTCTTTGAAACAACCACTCCTGGAATGTAACGAAGTATTTTTACTCAAGAAAGAGTTCCTAAGTTGAGTCGTTCCATTTTTTGTAGTTTAATACTTTTGCTTAATGACAGGTGTACTCTTTACTCCACTACATTTGTGTAACAATTTAAGTTACTGTTCAGATGGCGGTTTTCCATCCTCCATGTCAACTGAAAACCTTATGTCATAATGTGCTGATTTTCAATGTTTGTAATAAACTGATTACGTGTTTCTTCGCGGACTAAATAAATTCACATTCTTGTCTTGGATTTGTTGGAAAATACATTGTTCCAAAACAAAACTCATAACAAGTTTTCAGTTTTTAGAGATATAGTGGATCTAAAAAGCGTACACACCCTTGTTAAAATGCCAGGTTTATGTGATGTAAAAAAATGAGACCATAATAAATAATTTCCAAACTTTTCTCACCTATGATGTGCCCTATAACCTGTACAACTCAATTAAAAAATAAGCAAATTTGTTAGAGGTAAAAAAAAAAAATTCTAAAATAATAATAATAATAAACATACAATAAGCTGGTTCCATAAGTGTTCACACCCATATACTAGTACTACTATGTTGAAGCACTTTTTGAATTAATCACAGCATTCAGTGTTCTTGGGTAGGAGTCTATCAGCATGGCACATCTTGACTTGGCAATATTTGCCCACTCTTCCTTGTAAAAGCTCCAAGTCAGAGCATCTCTTGTGCTGTTCAGTTCATAATATAGATTTTCTGTTGGATTTAGGTCTGGGCTCTGGCAGGGCCATTCCAAAACTTTCATTTTCTCCTAGTGAGGCCATGTTGTTGTTCATTTAGATGTATGTTTGGGGCCATTGTCATGTTGAAAAGTGAAATTCATCTTCAGCTTTCTAGCATAAAGGTTCTGGGCCAAAAGTGACTGATATTTAGAACTGTTCCTCAGTCTGTCCACATTCCAGCTGAAGAAAAGCAACCCCAAAGCATGATACTCCCACCACTGTGCTTCACCATAAGTATGGTGTTCTTTTGGTGACATGGAGTATTGTTCTTGTCCTAAATACCTTTTGGAAAAACATCCAAGCCTGAGTACAGTTGGGGAAAAAATAAATTTAAAATATACATCAAGTCTTCTAATAGCATGTGAGGAAAATGTGTTATGGTCTGATGAAACCAAGGTTGAACTTTTTGGCCACAGTTCCAAGGTAGGTGCATTATGGAATGAAAAATATAACAAGACCATGAACTTACATCAAGAGCAAAAATGGTGACCACTTGAGAAACCTTCCAAATTACACCAATAGGTCTCCTCGGTTTATTTGCATGATGCAACCTTCATGAAACAGCAGCCACAATACGTAAATAAATCTGCTTATTAATAGAATGAGCATAAATCACACAGTAATTGCTCACATTAATGGAAATGGCCTGGATGAAGTTTATTTTCCTCCCAGTGAAGCAGGAGTTTCCTTCTTCAGCCATGTTTTTCAGATGTTAGTCTGCCATCTGCTGGTGATTTTAAGACATTACACTTACAACAGCTGGAAGTTGGTTTCTTCCTTCCTTCCTTCCTTCCTTCAATCCTTCCTTCCTTCCTTCCTTCCTTCCTTCCTTCCTTCCTTTCTTTCTTTCTTTCTTTCTTTCTTTCTTATTGTGTTGTTTTGGTCATTTTGTGCTAATTGTGTTACTTTGTGGTCAATTAGTCACTTATTTTGATCATTTTTAGTAATTTTGTGCCTTGTTTTATTTAGTTTTGTTCAATTTGTTGCATATTTTGTTAATTTGTGCTCATTTTAGTTGCTTGTTTTGATCGTTTTTCATCATTGTGCTTACAACAGCTGGAAGTTGGTTTCTTCCTTCCTTCCTTCCTTCCTTTCTTTCTTTCTTTCTTTCTTTCTTTCTTTCTTATTGTGTTGTTTTGGTCATTTTGTGATAATTGTGTTACTTTGTGGTCAATTAGTCACTTATTTTGATAATTTTTAGTAATTTTGTGCCTTGTTTTATTTAGTTTTGTTCAATTTGTTGCACATTTTGTTAATTTGTGCTCATTTAGTTGCTTGTTTTGATCGTTTTTCATCATTGTGCTTACAACAGCTGGAAGTTGGTTTCTTCCTTCCTTCCTTCCTTCCTTTCTTTCTTTCTTTCTTTCTTTCTTTCTTTCTTATTGTGTTGTTTTGGTCATTTTGTGATAATTGTGTTACTTTGTGGTCAATTAGTCACTTATTTTGATAATTTTTAGTAATTTTGTGCCTTGTTTTATTTAGTTTTGTTCAATTTGTTGCACATTTTGTTAATTTGTGCTCATTTAGTTGCTTGTTTTGATCGTTTTTCATCATTGTGTTGCTTATTTTGATCATTTTTGATAATTTTGTTTCTCACTTTGTTCATGTTTGGTCATTTATTTGCTTATTTTGGTAATTTTTGGTAATTTTCTTTCTTATTTTCTTTATGTTTGGTTATTTAGTTGCTTATTTTGTTGGTTTTCAGTCATGTAGTTTCTCATTTTGATCATTCTTGGGCATTACAATACTTATTTTTATTATTTTTGCTAAGTTCATTACTTATTTTCCTCTTGTAGTTGCTTATTTGTATATTCTATGTCATTTTGTTAAATATTTTGGACATTTTTGGTCATTTTTTTTCATTCTTGGTCATTTTGTTGCTTATTTTGTTTCTTTTATGATTGCTTTTTTAATTTTCTCGATGTCACTTTTAAGTTAATTTATTTTTGCTTCTTTTTCTTGATCGTTTTGTTGATTTTCTTCACTTCACTGTTGTACATTTTCCTTAGTTTTCTTACTGATTTTGTACATTGTTAATACCTGTCCAACAAGTGCATTAGTTTATGTTTGTTCAGTATATTGTATGATTCATTTCCTTTCTGTAACTGCCTTGTTTATTAATTATTTGATTAGATTTTTAATATTTTTGCCCATTTGTTAATGATTTTTTTAAATTGTTTTGTTCATTTTTGTTTATTTTCTTAAGTGTTCCTCATTTCTTTGTTCATTTTTCTCTTTTCTTGATTATTTCATACATTCTTGGATAATTTATAGTATGTGGTGTCCTTCATGTCATGTGAAATTATTTTTTTTTTAAATTACTCAGTTCCTGTCTGAAATAGTGCCATATTTTAACAGAGCATTTCAAATCATGCCTGTTTCATGTAAAAACAGTCAGTTATATTTATTTGCAAACAATTCAGGCATAGCACACACCACCACTCTTTATTGGTCTAAGTGTGTGAACTGAAGCTAAAACTGAACATTTGTCCAATATTCACTTCAGAAAGGATTTCAGGCCTTATTTCTGAAAGCATCATGTCAAAAACCAAAGAAATGAGTTTAGATCAGTGAAGAAGGATTGTTGATGGACTCAAAGGAATCAAGTTGTCATAGGGACGCTATCATATTCCACAAAAGTGACATGTCATCTAAATTTACAAATTAAGGAGAAAATACATCCTGCTCCACTGATGAATCTGTGACACATAATTTTGGCTTATTTGAATAAAACCCAATGGAAATGCTTTGAAATTACTGATTTGCGTGTGTAGGACAACATGAATCAATTTAAGGACTGTTCAGAACTGTTTAAGTTCTGCTCATGATACAATAGTAAAGCCCAGGATTTGTTTCCATTACTTCCGATTCCTAAAACCAAATCATAGATACAGTATAAGATCAAAGCTGTGGAACAAAACCCTGGGAAAATATTATTCTGCTGGATTCATGCAAACTGCTGTAACTCAGTGTTGCAGGCAAAGTCCTTATGGTTTTGCCAGTGATGAGGCTCTGCAGGAAAATGGCCTGAGATCTTCGTGATCTGAAGAGCAAAGGGTACATTGGATTAGAAGCTGCAGGTTCATTTCCCAGTGCACTCCACTATCTGATCAGAGATCAGTGTAATTTGTCTTGACAGTTTAAAAGTGTCTACGTTTTACTTTCTTTACTTGGATCATTAAACGTTAGGAAACAAGGGTGAAACATTTTTGCTTGAGTGTCTTCATGCAGCTGTTGTTTTGGCCAAAAATGCAGTTTTCTTTCTTTACTTTTTACTGGTATTAGTGAATATGAAAAGAGTCTCCTTTTTTCTCAAGTTCTCACCTTGTTGACTCTGTTTTGATTACCTTGTTTTTGTTAATTTTCCTGATTTTTCTGTTCATCTGTAATTTTGCAAAGTTTTGTTTATTTTGTGCTAATTGTGTTACTTTGTGGTCATTTAGTCACTTATTTTGATCATTTTTAGTAATTTTGTGCCTTGTTTTGTTTAGTTTCGTTCAATTTGTTGCATATTTTGTTAATTCGTGTTCATTTAGTTGCTTGTTTTGATCATTTTTCATCAGTGTTGTTTATTTTGATCATTTTTCATAATGTTGTTTCGTACTTTGTTCATGTTTGGTCATCCATCCATCCATCCATCCATTTTCTACCCCCTAATCCTCATGAGGGCTGGGGGGTGGGGCTGGAGCCTATCCCAGCTGACTTGAGCGAAGGCAGGGTACACCCTGGATGAGTCACCAGTTTGTTTGGTCATTTGTTTGCTTATTTTTGGTAATTGTGTTTATTACATTTTTTATGCTTGGTTATTTAGTTGCTTATTGTGATCATTTTGTCACTTATTTTGTTCATGTTTGGTCATTTTGTTGATTTTCAGTCATGTGGTTTCTCATTTTGGTCATTGCCATACTTATTTTGATTATTTTTGTTAAGTTTGTGTCTACGTTTACTTGGATCATTACATTCATCTGTAATTTTGCAAAGTTTTGTTTATTTTCTTAATACTCTTTCTTTTAAGTATATGCTGCTATGGTCACTTCAGTCATTTCAATATCTTTTACATTTGAAGAGTAAAATACATAAAAACTACTACCTAACTTTCTAGCTTGTATAACCTTTTCTAATGTTGGGTTATAGGCATATTTATCATTTGAGTATAGAGTTTGTGAACACTTGAATATACACTACCAGTCAAAAGTTTGGAAGCACCTTCTCCTTCAGTGCTTTTTTTCCTTTATTTTGAAATGACAATCAACCAATCTGAGAAATCTCCAGAACTTTTAATCAAAGTGGCTCTCATGAGAACCATCACAGGAAAGGAAGACAAAGAGCTCCCTCTGCTGTAGAAGTTTATTAGAATCACCAGCCGCAGACACTACCAGTGTAAAGTACCTCAACTCTTACACTGTGGGACACATTCAACGTTTTTAAGTTTTCAGACTGACTGACTTTTATCAACGATGGACCAGGGTTTCCCTTTACGCATCTGAGTGTTAACATAACATGGATGTATACAGTAGTTGTAATAGCACTAATAGGACCATTTACTCTATATCTGACCTCCCTCTGCACAAGAACAACTAAGGGCAAGAACTGGCACAAATGAACTCACCTGTGATTTGAAAACTGCTCCTGGTGACTACTGTACCTTGTATACCTGATGAGAAAATGCCAAGCTGCCAAATATAAAGCATGGCTACTCTGGACAATCTGAAACATGAAACATGTTCTGGATGTCTTCAGTATTAATATAAAACACTGAACATTAAAAGGAGAACATGCGTCCAAACTTTTGACTGGCAGTGCACCATTTTCAAACCACATGTTCAAGACGGGGTTTTATGTTCTTTAATGTTAGATAAAAAACACACACATTACATTTCAGAGGACTTATAAAAGGCAACATGCTACAAACGCTGCTCCGCCTGCAGTGACACTGTACATGTGAGGTGTTGGCTCAGATGTAGCCGGTTCCTGATATCCCATCAGACCACTGTGGTGTGAAACAGTCGTCTTCCTGCGTCACCCCCATCCTGTCCGCTTCCTGTTCTTGACTCACCAGGAGCAGGGCAGACCAGAGCAGTTCTTCAGCTGGCAGCTTTAGCATGTGTACAGGAACATAAAGCTTGCCAGTGAAGAACTGCTGTGTGTCAGCCATTTTGGTCTGAGAATGACAGGATGACGGGAGTTGAATGTGACACGCAGTGTGGCTAAAGACATGAACACTGACTTCTTCCTCTCCTTCTTCTGCTTTGGGTGCAGTCGTCCCTGCAGAAAGAGAAGAATAATGGTTCAACTTCCTCATATACACTCCGTGGGTATGAGGTGGCCTGCAGCCAGTCACACAAGTACAGCAAGTGGGTGCAGTGGAGCTACAATGTGTGCAATCAGCTGTGAGTAAGTGGGTGAAATGAGCTGATGAAGAATGACTGAAGAAATGCACAGACGATCATGAGTCAGATGACAAGGAGGCAAACATGCATCAGCAACTCAGCTGTCCATCTCCACTGTACACAGTGCCAACAACTAATTCTGAGACAGACATACTCATCATTCTGTTGTACAAAATTACAGGTTGGCCTCTGGAAAAAAAAAAATCACTGAATTTTTTTTTTCAGTTACCGTGGTTACACAGCATGAGTGAGCGGTGATGAAGAGGAGTAGACAGACGCTACTGAGAGATCTATCAATTATCCAACTACAATCCAAAACTGTGTGCGAGATATTACAGTAAATGTTGAGGTATTTCTACAAGGGCACATTTCTCAAATAAGTAAGGAAATAAATGAATAAATAAGGAAACTTTAGCAAAAATGGCATGTGAATAATCAACAATGAAGAGGGTGAAATATTTCTGTATTTCTTATTAAATATAGTTCTGCGACGCTGAATGATTTACATGCATCACTATCATAAAAAGGTCCCACATGTTAACACTTAACATTAGATGTGTAGTGCTCATAAGTGTTGAGCAGACTTCTCTAAGGCTGTTAACAACATAAGAGTGATGATTTGTGGGGTTTTCTTGGCTCTTTGTAACTCTGTCGTACACTATTTCACCATGAGGTGTTGCACCCGCCCACTTTTCATCAGAAAACTTTATAAATTGTTAGACTGTGTGTTGATTTTGTGTCTTGTTTGGAGTTTCTCTCTTGTGACCTTTTAAACTCCCCGTTGGGGACAAATAAAGTGATTTGATTGATTGAGAAAACCCTCTGGTTGAACAGCTGGTGACTTAGGATTATATTCTGACGCAAAGCTACTGTAAATGATATGTACATTTTGTGGATAATGATGTAGGTCAGGAATGTTGTCAGTTGCTCATGAGCTGATATTAGCTTGAATATAATTTGTTGTAACTTGTGATGGTTTAAAATTTTGAACACTTGGCTCATGGTGGAAGGTCCCAAAGCTGACCTAGGATCATATTCTGATTCAAGGCGAATATAAACCCAGAATGACACACTTTTCATGGGCATTTTCTTGGGGGGAAAAAAGGGAATATTGGTCAGTTTTTAAAATTTGCAATCCTCCAAGTAGAAACTGAATTATTAGTTTCACTGAAGTGGAAATACATTTTACTTTTAAATTCATGCTGATAAGTATTGACACTATAATAAATGGATCTCGATGCATGGAGGCTTCTTAAGGCTTTAATAATGTAGAGAATGAGGATGCGCTTCACTTCTCTGCTTGAAGATGAGTAACATATGCTGCACATTCCTGCAGTAAAGAGAAGCAGAATAATCCCAGGTATTTGAATGCCCTGTAGCCTGCACACTGTGCACAGCAAGTGGGATGTAGCAATGGGGGCGGGGTCACAATCAACAAGATTTCTGAAGGTTTTACAGACAGAGCTTCAAGGAAACATGATACAGATTTTGACTTTGCTGTCATTCAGGACCAGCCAGACATTTTTCTGCATCAACAACGGGGGATTGTACATAATGTGATTTTATTTTGACAAATGCACCTTCTGTAGCTTTTTAAAGTGGGTGAGTCAGCACAGAGGCCGTCTCAGTGCATCTTGACCTGTGATTGCAAAAAACTTCCATCTTAGCGAGTTGTTATATTTAATACCCATCTTTTAAAAAAAAAAAAAACCATAGAAGGATATTTGTCAAGATGGTTTCCCAAATAAGAGTACATTTTCAAATAGTTGTTGGCAAATTACTGCATATGTACCCAATAAAAGTCCAATTCATTCCAATAAAAGTCATTGTTATGCCTTTGTGTCTCTGCCAGTAGCATTTCACCTCTCACACCATGCTCACGTCACATTGTACATTTAATGCTGTCGTTATAAACAGACAAGGAAGAGGAAATAACGTTTAGCCTCTGAGCGGTAATGCTGTCGAGAAGAGAAACAAAGAGTGATAATATCTCCTACTCAGGAAAAAAGAACTACAGTGGAATAAAAAACGACTGCAAAGGCATCACTGGAAGTTAAATCAAAACAGAATGACTCGAAAGACCCAAATTTCAATCTGTACCACTTGAAAGTATGCACACACTGGCCACTTTATTAGGTACACCGAGCTATCATCAGATGGTCCAGTGTGATCATAAAGGGATGGACAAAGTCAACAGCAATACTCATGTAAATTGTCGAACTTAAACAATGCAGTTAGAGCTAAAGGTCCCAACATGTGCCACAACTGGCAGCCTGAAGAGTTGATACAAGGTAGGATGGATCTATGTTTTCATATTATTTATGCCAGTCATTAACATAACATGCAAATGACACAGCTAAAACCAAGACTCGCCAGACAAAGCAACATTTTCCAGCCTTCTATCGACCACTTTTGCTGAATCCATGTGAATTGTAGCCTTAGTTTCCTGTTCTAGCTGACAGGAGTGTCACCATGTGTGATCTTCTGCTGCTGTTGTCCATCTGCTTCAAGGTGATATGTTGTACGCCCATAGATGCTCTTCTGCATTACTTAACTATAATAAGTGGTGATTTGAGTTACTGTTGCCTTTCCATCAGCTGAAACCAGTCTGGCCATTCGTGTTTGGCCTCTGAAAACAAGGTATTTTCATCCAGAGAACAGTTGCTCACTATGCTCTGTAAACCCCAGAGATGGTTTTGTGCAAAAATTCCAGGAGATCAGCAGTTTGTGAAATACTCCAGAAATAGTTTGTGAAATAGACCAGTCCATCTGGCAGCAACAACGTCATGTTCAAAGTCATGTAAATCACTTTACTTCCCCATTCTCATGATTGGTTTAAATTTCGGCAGGTCTTCTTGACTGTGTCTACATGACTAAATGTATTGAACTGTTGCCATGTGATTTGATGGGTAGATATGTGTGTTAACAAATGTACCTAATGAAGTGGGCAGTGAGTGTATATGTCTATAAAAGGGTTAGGGTGGTGACAAAATAATGTGTTGATTTGATTTTTCATTGGTTTTCTGAAAGTCTCTTTATAAACATACAAAGTTTTCACTCAAGTGTTGTACAGCCCACTCGTCAACAGAAAAATCTCTGATTGGTTGAACTGTGACCTATGATTATATTCTGACTCACACCTACTGTGAATACAATGTACTTTTCATGGATAATGTTATAGGTCAGTTGCTCATAGAGTAGAGCTGATTTTAGCTCGAATATGATTGGTTGTAATGTAAAATTTGAATTCTATCGGTTCATGGGGGTGGGACAAAAAAAAAAAAAAGGCGTGGCTATAATTATTATGAATTGTGATGTCATAAATCACTGTTTTCCATCTTGTGAGGATTTGTCAGTGCTGAGCAGGTCCAGATATTTATAGCTTTTATTTTACAACACAGAGTTCTGGATCTAAATCTTCCAGTATAAGACCTTTAAAATACAGGACAGGATTCACTACTAATGGAACCACTTGAAACACATTCATAAAGCAAAAAAAAATGCATATTAAAACCAAACTGCAAACTTGTAGAAGTTAACAATTCTAGAAATAAAGTGGAACTGCTCCTGTGTCTATGTTTTCATCTTCCACTGAGCAGAGGTTGAATATCCTGATGTAATGGCACCTGCCATCCCATGTGAATATTAACCACACATCGCTCCTTGTAAGGAGTACATAGAACATATTTCCCTTAGACCCAGTTGGTTGACATTTCAAGTTTGAGTATGCACATAATTTATTTGGTTGCGCTATAAGGCAGGACATTGTGAATTCAGGAAACAAATACTCAGAATCCAGGTTCATGAGTTTTTCCTTTCTCCCTCTTTCTTCCTTTTTTTTTTAAACTACACAGGGTTGAACTTTAACATGTTTTTTCATCCCTGGTAGCAGACATGGTCTTGAGTCAGACTTTACCTGAGGAAATCTTAACAGAGACTTTTAACTCAGTGTGGAGTTCTAATCCAAGTTTTGTTAAAAAATAGCTCACTGATTGACTGGACACATCATACAGAAACCAAATTCCTTAATGGAGCATTAGGGCAAAAGTGTCTGTCAGTGGAAGAATCATGCCCTTGTGGATGTACATGAAGTTTGTAGTGAAATCTGTGTTGAGACATTCACGACATTAGTAATATTTTAAAGTTACAAAATGACAGCTGCTACACACATCATTTCCTGTAGGTACACAAGCACACATCAAACTGTCACAAGGATGTTAAAGAAGCGCAATGTGTGATATTTAGTGACATCTATTGGTGAAATTGACTGCATTCAACCAAATGAAGAAGTGAGACCTTCCACTGAAAAGTCAATTCCTGTACCCTCATCACAACTTTTAAACTTGCAGCTGCTCCTCATTAATTCAATCTTATTGCAGAAGTGAATATGATTTGCACAACCCTACTGACTTAGGAGACAGGAAGTGTGTTCCATTTCTTATCGTCATCAAAGCCTATGCTGAATTATCTTCCTAAATGGAAGATCTTTGATATACCCACTCCTACACTGACCACAAGAGTAGGTGTTTGTTTTGTTTGTTCTTATTTTTTATGCAATTATATAACATGGAAAACATTGTTATGAATATTCATGTTTTGCAATTTGGGCCTCCTAAATGCCCTTAAATCATACTCACCAGACCTATAAGGCATCACATATTCAGTTTGAGAGTGACAATTGACTTGTTTAGGACATCAAAGACAATGTCTGAGAACTTCTAACCTGAATCCATTACTCAGACTTAAGGTGCATTCTACGATGTTGGGAAACTAGCTAGTAGCCGATTGTTTGTGGAGGACCGCTATTGGACTGGCGACATGCAAGTCGACAGAGCTTTCACGGTTGTCAAGCTAGTATGTCTGTCTATTATTCAGTTGCTTTGTTACCTGTACCAAATGTTGAAGGAACCAGAAATGCAGGCTCTCCTACGTCATCATGTGGTTAGATAAACTACAGTTGTTGGCTCCCAAACAACAACTGTTTTCAACTTCACAAATGACTGCATGAACTGTGCACCTACGCGGTTGTAAGCTGTGTTGACCAGCAGATCGCTCATCTAATCACTTATTGCAGACTGCTACACATGATTGGCTATTAGCTAATTTCCCAACGTCGTAGACTGCATCTTTAAAACTTCAGACTTGATGAATAACCATTTGGTCCCAAGTCTGCTTACTACATTAGAGCCAGCAGCAATAAGCCCTGGCATATCGCCGATGACTATCTGCGCTACGAGAGAGAGTGGGCTGAGATTACTTGGTAGGGATGGAGAGGAAAAAAAAAAAAAAGGGACCAGTGTGAGTTAGTCAGAAATCACTGAAAACGGGCACCATTAAAACACACAAACACATGGCAGGACATGAATACTGGTGTGTTGGATGGAAGCTCATAGGTTTGGTGGTACCATAATTTCTGTTCCTCCTGCCTCCTTCTATGGCTTCTCCCTTTTGGTAATGTCACCTGGCTGTATGCCTCAATATCTGAAGTCTTAGGAATATTGCTCTCAGCCTCATATATTGACACACTGGAGTAAATCGTACATTATGCATCACGTACGCACATCAAAGGGCATTTTACATGTGTCTCTGGCACACCAAGCGCTTTGAAATAACGGCTGAATTCGATGCCGTGGGAGTGAGAACAGGTTGCAACTGCATATAATGTACTGTAGCAACAATCTGTTATTCATAGGAGCCGCCTGTTATACAGAAATGACAGGTTGTAGAGGGCCATTGAGATTTCGAAAGCTGTGCAATAATGTTTAATGACAAGCCTGCTACATGAAAACTCAATAAAACTTTTGCGGCACATGGAGTAAAATGAAAACACAAGCTCTTTCTCATTCTAAAGGCTGTCATTAGTCACATCAGTGTGATAAAGTGAGCTGTGGCCGTTTTCTCCCTGCAGCTTCAGGGAGACGAGGACGCCCAGAGGACCACTGACTGAGGACTACGTATATCTGCCTCCAATTTGAGCTGAAACTGGAGTTTTCACGTATCAGGGCCACTCCCTCCACAAACACGGATTCTGTATCTTTACAGTCACAAGTGTAAAGCCCCTGACTCTTTTGCTTAGCCATGCTTTCCCATCCCTCTCTTTTTTTCCCTTTTGGCTTCTCTGACTCGTCTGTCCTCTCCACCCTCTCTCTCGGTCAGATCAGACTGTCCTGCATTCCTGACATTCCTGCTGCGTATGTTAGAAATTCCATCCGGCTGCTGTGGGCTCGTACCGTCTCTTCCACTCCTTCTTTTCCATCCCTCTATCCTTCACCCATCTTCACGTCTCGGCTGCAGTAGACTGTGCAGCGATCTGCAACCAGGCCCACTGTCACTTTTCTCCCTGTCCCCTCTGCCCCACCCCCACTCCCACTCCTCACCCTCCTTTTTTTCATTTTTATTTTAGCTTGGTCATGACAGCCACTGTGCAAGACCTTGAGACAGAGACTTTCATACATGGTGCAACAGTATTAAAAAGATAACACACGAAAGATGGAGCTTATCTGCGCCCGTAGACGTGCAGTCTGTGCCACAGCGAGAGGACAAAAAAAAAAAAAGGAAAGACATACTGGAGGAGAATGAGCAGGACGTACATGTCTGAGAAAAATAGGAATGAGCGTGTGTCAACGAAGCATGAATTAGGAATTACTGACATTTTAGCTCTTTAGAGGACTGTTATTGTCTGTGTTATCAAGCTTCAACTGCAAGAACAGTTGCTGAAAATAAAAAAATGAATAAATGATGAATGAAGTGTTTCCTTTTAACCTTGTACAAATCCACGCAAATCTGCAACAAATACGTATTTCACTGTTGATTATTTTCTTGATAAACTGATTAGTAGGTGAAAAAAAAAATGATGATTTGTGTTTCCGAAAGCTCACATCACATTTGATCAACAAGACTGTAATACAAGAGTACAGAAGCCATAATAGTCTTTTTTTTTTTTTAATGTTCTTTTCATCATTGTACATTAATACTGAAGGCATCCAAACTGTGCAAGAAGAATTGTCCAGAGTAGCCACATTTAGCTTTGAAGCCGGCTTTACACACTCATGGCATTCTCTCATCAGATTCAAGAGGTGGTCACCTGGAATAGTTTACAATTCACAAATAAGATAATTTGTATTATTATGCATTTTCTTAATGTGCTTTAGACCATCAGTTGTTGCGCAGAGGAAGGGTGGACACAGAGTCAATAGCCTATTAGTGCTACTACAACTACTGTACAAATCACTTTTGGCAAGAAACACTTTCTTAAGTAAAAAGAAATGACAGTCTAATTACTTTTTAAGAAATATCAATCTGGCAGTTTACAGCAGAATTTGATCATTTTGGTGACTGCACTTGGAGACACATTCAAAGTTGACTGACCTTCATTTCTTAAAGCAATAATGGACTGGCTTTTCTTCACTCTTTCTTGCCACAATATGGATTTGTACAGCACTTGTTGGAGCACCAACTGAGGAAGGTGTCCACCCTTCCTCTGCACAAGACAGCTGATGGTCTAAAGCACATTTAGAAGGCAAGGAATGGCACAAATTAACTCTTGTCAAGGCACACCTGTGATATGAAAACTGCTCATGAATCTGTTGAGAGAATGCAAAGCTTTCATCAAAGTTAAATGTGGATGTTTTCAGTATTAATGTACTGAAGTTGTGTCCACACTTTTGACTGGTAGTAAATAAAAAACTGTATTAAAACATGGACTTTTAATTTTGAAAGACAGTAATTGATTATGAAAAAGTGAAAAACTGTGGTTAAATATTTGTTGAGACTCTTCAACCACATGCCTAAAGATGAAATACGTATCTATTTCACAAGTGCAAAGCAAAAGTAATGAACTGAAATATTTGCCGTTTCCACTGGGAACCGTTGCACTATATCATTGTCAGACAAACAGAGAAAAATAAAGCTTGCACAATACCGAGCGGAGACCCTTTCACATCTAGGGTCACGCTATTGTGTAAAAACCCATATGACGTGAGGAGATAAGGTACTTCATTCATGCTTGAGTTTAGTTTTGTATGAATCAGCAGTCAGTAATGAAAGAACACTGAAAAATATGAGTAATGTGCTGCAGAATTATCGTGTCAGAATTGGAGATTTTCATGCTGCTGTCGTGGCGCATGATAATTAAATGTTACATATCAATTCAGGTGCATTCCTGTGCTGTGGGTGTGGACTAGTTGGAGGGTGTTTACTGTCCCAGATTGTAGTGTGTAATACAGACTGATCATTTTAGAATGGGGACAAAGACAGGGATAGGGCGGTGGCTTTGGCATCACGCTGATCACAGTGCAGAGAGTCTCTTCTTCTGCTCAGCTGCTCTGGACTTTAAAAGGCCATATAACCGAACCCTTAAGATCACTTCAAATAAAGGGTGTAGGTTGGTGAGTCGCTGGGAGGGATCGCAGAATGCTGCCCTGAATGCATGATATCCTAGGAAATGATAATGTACTGTACGAGGCCCGTAAGCCTGTCCTCGGGCAGTCCGTGCCATTATATTTCAAAGGAGGATTTTTTTAATGAACATACACAGCACATCCCTTCTTGCCCCATCCTCCCCTGAGGAGGCACGCAATAGAAATGAAGGGTGTAACCCAGTTGAGCAAGATGGCTCCACTTCTGCAAATGTAGGCAATAAAAGAGCACAGGGGGTGCTCTTCTTTTTTTTTGCCAGGATGCAGGGCAAACAGATGTGGACAAAATGACAGCCAGTGCAAAGTTGGCTTTTACATGACACTGTGTCATTGCCATGTGATCCTCATTGACAGACTGGCTTATGTCACACTCTGAGTTGCAATGGCACAAATGCATCTCGTGACACAGCCTATTGCGCATTCCTACTGGCAGAGTGAACTCTGGCTGTACAATTATGTAAGACAGGCCTAACAATGTAACATGCACTCCAGTAAGCTTTTCCCTTCTGACTATTTGTCTTAAAGAAGGACTGTTTCTATAGAATCCCACTGTATGACTAAAGAATTCACTGTAAATCCTGCTTATGTGTTAGTTAAGAGCCCAGAGCCCTTTTAGCTCCATAGCCAGGACTAATGCTACATTACGTCATCTGATTTAAGAAGGTCTTACCTCTCCTCACAGACATGTACAGTATTAAACTTGTGTTTATAAACTCATTTTTCATTTGAGGATTGTTACATCGCAGCTACTGCTAGTATCACTGCGCTTCTCAGGCTGACTTGACTTCTCACTTAGCTTGTGAATTGTACCTACTCCCTACTAGAGCTCAGGCTTTTTTCAAGGCCTATTATTGACTTAGCAAATGTTAAGAGACACTGAGTTCTGACAGGTTTTGACACGTTCTGATTATATAAATGCAGACCTGAACTTACAACTGCCAGATCAGGCTACGTAAATCCAAAAAGTGACGGAATGATTTCACAACCACACCATCTGGATGATCTTTGTAAATTTAGTGACACACACAGTCACTGATTTGCACATTATGTAAGAAAAATAAGTCACACCACTGATGTCACTCCAGAACATCTCTTTTGTTTCACTCTTTTTACTGTTATGAGTGACTCTGGAGACCTTTGAGGAAGCCTTTGCCTATATGTCCCTGTCAATCATCCACATGTTGCTGAAAGGCTTGCAGGGACTGTGACACTGTCAAAGGGTGGCCAAATATCTAGGGTGTGCAGAAGTCCTATCAGCACCCCTGTCTCAGTAGGCCTGGTCGATATAATCTACATGACACACAGACAGGCCCTCAACCACAACTCCTTCAACATCAAATCTACATCCTCGAGAATCACACGCACCAGACTAAACAAAAAAAAAAACACCGCCAAACAAGAAAAAAAATCGGACGCGAAGAGGCGATTTAAGTAAAAGTGGCTTTAGGACGGTTTCCCAGTTGTCGTTTTTCATTAAACTGGGTCATCCAGCCGCCACGGGCTAAATCAGGCTGACAGGATCAACATTTGGCCTTCAGAAACACACGCACAGCCTCGGTGCCGGTAATGCGCCCCACCTTGACCGCGGGCCGGGTCGCTCCTGCTCGATCCAGCGGAGTTCACGGAGCCTCGCCCACTGCACTGCACGGCGGAGTCCTGGACCTTAAGCAGCCCGTGGCGCTGTCTGTGCGCCTTCTTCCTCTCACATCGGCGATTTAAGACGGGTTGGGAACATTTCAGTGCGTGCTGGTCAGAGGACTTTTCTCCGCAGCAGCTGGAGAGATCACAGCGCAGGACTTCAGCCCCTTTTACACAACTCCTGCTGACTCCCCTTCCTCCCTCCTCCTCCTTCTCCTCCTCCTCCTCCTCCTCTCTCTCTCCGTCAAACACACACCCTAGTGAGGCACAACCGGCTTCCCACTCCGATCAGCTGGCAGCGTAATGACGTAGGCAGCACGAGTTGTTGAACGTCAGAGTTCACGGAACTGACGTGGACACGCAGACTGGTCTGCAGTTTGACTAAGCAGGTTGGGGTCATAATATTTATGCTTTTCCTACACTTGGAGCCTTTTATTAAATTTCTCAATTTTAATTCGGTTTATTATTTTTATGTTGTTCATTTCATACAATTTACATTAATTTTGTTCATTATTTTTTGCTAATTTTGTGGATATTTTATTCGTTTTCTTGATTTCCATGCCATTTTTTCTTTATTTATGCCATTATTTTGTTCACTTTGTTGATTTCGCGCTTACTTTGTTTACAAGTGATTTATTGCAGTGAATGCCATCATACATTACAATTAGCCACTGTGATTTCTTCATGTGGTAATGCTACCAAATAAGCAACTCTGGCCTGAAGGGGTTTCTACAAAACAATACAGCCTTTCTTCACCATCTACAGAGTCAGAGAACATAAAGAGCAAGCACTGAAAAATTTCAAACTTCAATGAAGCTGATAATATCTTTATCTCAGGTCCATTTTAAACACTGATAATTTATGGTCAATGAAATATATTCTGTACACAACTACATCAGAGAGTAATCTTTTACTTCACATCTATAAAACACCAACAGTAACAGCTGTTGGGAGGTCCAAAACATCACAGAATACTATTAAAAACTTCTAGTATCATATTGTGTTCTGCCAGTTATGTGCATAATTGTTCACATGTATTTCTTTAATTTAATACATTCAATAGTGTTAAAATAGCTGGACATTAATCTAAAGTTTCTGTTTTCTGACACAATGTGTTTCTGTGTCTGCTATTTCCCCCAAAATTGTCATTTCCATAAAAGTATATGTGTCATGGGAAGTTAATATTTTTTAAGCAAGGATCAGTTAATCTCCCATGAAATGACAGGAAGGATTGTGGGTTGAGGGAAGTTGAGGTTGCATTTAGATGACACTTAACATCACATACAGACAGAGTTTTACACTAAATATAATGAGAAAACATAATCATTCTGTTTGACACTGCTGGCTGGCAATAAATAATATATTTCACATGGCAAGATGTCGGCCATGTACATATAGTATGACCTTGTGCCATGATTGTCCCAAGAACATAGTTTGGACATATCTGGCCTAAATTGACAATGTTCATAAATTGTAAAAATTCCACATGGCCTATATCACAAGCACATTAAACATCTTGGGTGCGCCATTTGGTATTTGGTATTTGCATTTGGTATTTGGTGTTTTCAAACAGAAATTGTGGACATGCAGTGGATATTAAAAGTCTACACACCCCTGTTCAAATGCCAGGTTTTTGTGATGTAAAAAATTGATACCAAGATAAATAATTTCACAA
>JAQQAE010000341.1:0-35421 GCA_029823295.1 Pseudamia nigra
GATGCAGAGGATAGGGTGAGATGGAGGCAGATGATTCGCTGTGGCGACCCCTGAAGGGAACAGCCAAAAGGAAAAGATTTAGTTACTTTTCATGTGAATTTGTATTGTTTTGTTGCTTATATTGTTGCAGATTTTGTTACTTTCTGCATTTTTGTTAATTTTCTTGACTATTTAGTTAATTTTCATATGCATTTGTATTGTTTTGTTGTTTATTTTGTTGCAAATTTTTATCACTTTGTTGATTTTTTACATTTTTGTTAATTTTCTTGATTATTTAGTTACTTGTCATGTGCATTTGTATTGTTTTATTGCTTATTTTGTTGCAGATTTTTTAAAATTTTGTTTCATTTTGCCGCTTTTCTTGATTATTTTGTTCATTTTAATTCTTAATTTGTTGCTGACTGGGCTCCTTTTTGTTTATTTTGTTGCTTATTGTTTCATTTTTGCTCATTTTGCTGCTTATTGTTTCGTTTTTGTTCATGTTGCTGCTCATTGTTTCATTTTTGCTCATTTTGCTGCTCATTGTTTCATTTTTGCTCATTTTGATGCTTACTTTGCTCATTCCTGTGCATTTTCTTCATTGTTTTAATTTTTTTATTACAACTTTTTTTTATTGAGCGGTGGTAAAATGTAACTGAGTAAAAGTAGAAAGTGTTCTGCTATGCAGCTACTCTTGATGTCCATTTATTTGAAAAAAAAACTACTCTACTACTACATGTAAAGAAGTACTTGAGTACTACGCCCCACTGAAAACAATGAACAGAAGTACTGAACCAATGAAACAGAATGAGGAAAAAAATGAATAAAATAAGTAAGTCCTTGGTTTTCAGCACGTTGCCAGGGAAATCGCACAATCGCATGTCGTGTGGTTGAGATTTTTTTTGTGGCACATTTTTTTCTCGTACATGGGAAACATATGGGACACTCCTCCTCCTCCTCCTCCTCTCACCACTTCTCCGGTCGACTCAGACACCTGCTCCACGGGAGGAAAACTCTACTCCAACAATGAGATGTGGAGCCCTGAGCCGTGTCGAATGTGTGTGTGCGACATGGGGGTGGTGGTGTGTGAGGACGAGGTGTGCGAGGAGCTGACCGGCTGTCCGAAGGCCCGAACCCCCCGGGGTGAGTGCTGCCCCGTGTGCTCCACGCCCGCTCACAGTACGAACGCTGAAGCAGGTAAATGGTCTCCTTTCAGCAGATTCTTGCATCATTACGGAGCTTTTATCACCACACTGCGATGAGTCTGTGCTGGAAATAAATGCTTCGTTTTAGCTTCATCGTCTTTACAGACAGATTTTTGTGGCAGCACATGCACAAGGAAAGTTGAGGCAGCAGAAAATGGGAAACTTGCACATGGACATGCAAGGGAATGGGTTGCATTTAGGGGAAATTTTGGAGCCTAACCCAGCTGACTTTGGGCAAAGGCGGGGTACAAACTGGATGAGTCACCAGTTCATCACAGGGCTGACATGTGGAGACAGACAACCATCACACTCACATTCATACCTATGGGCAATTTAGAGCCCAATCAACTTAACCCCTACTGCATCATTTTATATTCAACTAAATACACGCTGAAGACAAGATATTTAATGCTCAAACTGATAAACTTTACTGTGTTTTTGGTAAATATTCACTCATTTTGAATTGGATATCTGCAACACGTTCCATTAGAGCTGGGACGAGGTCATGTTTACCACTGTGTTCCATCGCCTTTCCCTTTAACAATGTGTTCCATTAGAGATGGGACGGGGTCACATTTAACACCGTGTTCATCACCTTTCCTTTTAATGATGCATCCCATTGGAACTGGGACGGGGTCATGTTTACCACCATGTTCATCATCTTTCCTTTTATCAACACTCAACAATCAAACATTTATGAACTGACGACACTAATTGTTGAAGCTTTGTAGGTGAATTCTTTCTCATTCTTGCTTGATGTATGACTTCAGTGTCTCAACAGTCCGGGGTCACTGTCGTCATATTTTGTGCCTGTTAATGCATCATACATTTTCAATGGGAGACAGGTGTGGACTGTGGGGGGTCAGTCTAGTACCCCCACTCTTTTACTACGAAGCCACACTGTTGGAACACATGCAGAACGTGTCTTGACATTGTCTTGCTGAAATAGTCAGGGACGTCTCTGAGAAAGACGTTGCTTGGATGCAGCATATGTTGTTCCTAAACCTGTTTGTAACTTTTATCATTAATGTTGTCTTCACAGATGTACAAGTCACCCATGGGGGGGGGGCACTAACACACCCCCATACCATCACAGATGCTGCGTTTGAACTGAGCACTGAAAACAATCAGGATGGTCTTTTTCCTCTTTATCCAGAGGACACAGTGGCCATGATTTCCACAAACACTAGTAAATGTGTTTTGTTCAAACTATAGCACACTTTTCCACTTACAGAGTTGTTCATAAACTGTTGAACTTCACCACATCCTTGTGAACAAATGAGCCCTTCAGAGATGCTCTTTTTATACTCAGTCATGATACTCACCTGTTTCCAGTTAACCTGTTCACCTGTGGAATGTTTCAAACAGGTGCCTTTTATACCTTCCTCAACTTTCCCAGTCTTTTGTCCCAGTTATTCTGGAACATATTGCAGACATCAAATACAAAATGAGTGACTATTTGCAAAAAAAACCATAAAGTTTATCAGTTTGAACATTAAACATCTTGTATTTGTTGTGTATGCAGTTGAAACATTGGATTGGAGTTAGTATAAATAGAGATGAAGCAAAAGTAGCTTCCATCTAATATAGATTAAAGACACATGATCTCATAAATAATCATTCAGACTCATTTCAAAATTTGAACCTTTGTCCATTGTCAGTTTTCACATTCCCACAGTATACTTCAATATGCCGGGAGATACATGATGTACTGTAAATGAAACATTTCTGCATCAAGCACCATTTCTGATGTTTGTATGAGGCGCGCTGCAAAAGACACAACTTAGCTTTTTCGCAACTAAGCATGCACATGACAGAAAATTCAGATCACACCCTGGCCGGGCGTTGCTGATGTAAAGCTCCATAATGATGCGTAGACTTTACAAAGCACATTCAGCTGACGGGGAATCAGCTGCAGTACTGATGCAGCTGCTGTTCTGTTTCATGAAGATACCTGCACTGACAATGGACAGACCTACTCCAGCAATGAGATATGGAGTCCGGAGCCATGTCGAGTCTGTATTTGTGACTCGGGGACTGTAGTGTGTGAAGAAGTGGTGTGTGAAGAGCTCGGGGCCTGCCAGACAATTGTGGCCCCCGAGGGCGAGTGCTGCCCCGTGTGCTCCACTGCAGCACCACATCCTGCTAGCGTGGACAATCAAACGGGTAATAAATGTTTAAGATGCGGACTGAGACATTCAATTCCACCGCTACAGATCTGCCTTAGGTGTGTCTATGGGGATTTTATGTTTGTATGAAACTGTAGCCCAGTTCATCAGCAGTTGAGACAAATATGGTTTGTCTTTAACACATCTTTGTATTAAATGAAGCCTATGATGAATGAATAAATCAACTGGGCTATTTAGCAGCCTTTATATTTTGAAGATGCTCATGCGCATAATATTCCCAACTTTCAGTAGTAGTGCTCGATGGACATGAACAATGTACCATGGGTGGATGACTGTGGTGTTATAATAGTGCCTCATTTTGCAGGTGAGAACTTATACAGTATATGGCTTTTGAGAGAAGAAAAACAACATTGTTTTGTGGATTTGGAGAGGGCATTTGACTGTGTCCCTCAGGGAATTCTGTGGGGAGTGCCCCAGGAATATGGGTGCCAGACACACTGATATCCCTGTATGACCGGTGTCAGAGTTTGGTCAACATTGCTGGCAGTAAGTCAGACTTGTTTCTGCTGAGGGTTGGACTCCGCCAGGGCTGCCCTTTGTCACCGATTCTACTCATAATTTTTATGGACAAAATTTCTGTGTGCAGTCAAAGCGTTGAGGGGAACTGGTTTGTTGACCTCAGGATTGGATCTCTGCTTTTGGCAGATGATGTGGTTCTGTTAGCTTCATCAGGCCATGACCTGCAGCTCTCACTGGGGTGGTTCGCAGCTGAATGTGAAGCAGCTGGGATGAGAATCAGCACCTCCAAATCTGAAACCATGGTCCTCAGCTGGAAAAGGGTGGAGTGCTCTCTCCGGGTCGGGGATGAGGTCCTGCCTCACGTGAAGGAGTTCATTTATCTTGGGGTCTTCCTTTTGAGTGAAGGAAGGATGGAGTGGGAGATCGACAGGCGGATCGGTGCAGTGTCTGCAGTGATGCGGACTCTGCATCGGTCTATTGTGGTGAAGAAGGAGCTGAGCTGAAAAGCGAAGCTCTTGATTTACCGGTTGATCTATGTTCCTACCCTCACCTATGACCATGAGCTTTGGGTCATGACTGAAAGAACAAGAGCCAGGATACAAGCGGCTGAAATGAGTTTCCTCCACAGAGTGGTGGGCTCTCCCTTAGAGATAGGATGCTCATTCATCAGGAGGGGCTCAGAGTAGAACCACTGCTCCTCCACATCCAGAGGAGCCAATGAGGTGGCTTGGGTATCTGGTTCAGATGCCTCCTGGATGTCTCCCTGGTGAGGTGCTCAGGGCACGTCCCACTGGGAGGAGACCCTGGGGAAGACCTAGGATAAGCTGGAGGGACTATGTCTCTCAGTTGGCCTGGGAACACCTCGGTGTCCCCCCAGAAGAGCTGGACAAAGTAGCCAGGGAGAGAAGTCTGGGCTTCCCTGCTGAAGCTGCTGCCCCCATGACCTGACCCCACAGAGAAGCGGTAGAAGATGGATGGATGGAAAAAAGAAAAGTAATTTGAGCATGCAAAATTCTATTGTGTGATGGGTTTGATTCTATTTTCCTCTCCAGCTGTGATGTGCATTGACATGCACACTCTCTCAGATTGTTGCTGTTGCCTTCTTGGTATCTCTGCTGTCTGCACACTCAAAGCTAACAATTCTTAACCAATCACAGACCTTGAGGCAGCTAGTTTCTGATTGGTCAGTCTGCTGTCCAATCCAATTGCTGGAAAAACAGACCGGTTCCAACATGTGTCACTGTTGTAGCTCGTAGGAGTTTCAAATAAGATTCACTTTTTAACACTAGTTCCAAGCAAACATCAGTTCAACGGCTGCTGTAAGTCTTACAGATTCGTAGCTTTTTATAAAACATTTGTGTCTCCATCCTCATGTTATTAAAGTATTGATTCATTAGGTATATTTCAGATTGGTGAGTTAACCTTATTTCATTCCTTTCAATTTATGTCTGAATTTGTTATTTCTGGACACTTCTCTTTGTTCATGTTGTTTGTGTGACAATAAAGTTGAACTGAATAAATAAACCATGTAGCTATGTCATTAGAGACATACATATATACATTTATCCATCCATCATCATCGTCCTCAGAAACTGTAGCTTCTTTAGGGTCCGTGATTGGTTGAGAATTGTGGCACAAACGTCATGTGAGACAGGACAGGGTGAACGTGAGCGTGGATAGCAGACGTACTGAGAGCAACACTCTGAGCCAGTCACAAAACAGATTCTTGTACGCTCATATTGCTTTCCTCTCAAAATCTAGAAGTTTTCTCCATCAAATAGAGGCACTAATATAACGCCATAGTTGACAAAAGGTCCAATATCTGAAAAGACTGTCCACTCAGCTTCAAACATTTGTACATTGTAAAAGGTTAAAATGCAAATCAAACTGTTTTTTTAGCATGGACTTGTGATCTAACAACACATTCTCACTCCTGGCTTGCTGAATTTAGCTGTAATGTCAAAGTCTTCGAACATGGCACCTTTAAGTGTGCATACAGGTGCATGATTTCCCTATCCCAGGAGGGTCCAGCCGTTACCAAACAGGGCAGAGATCCGGCAAGTTCTTTTTCCAGACACTCACTAAAGCAGGTGTTTTGACCAAAAAGCAATCACTGGGAAGGAATTTAGTGAAATGACCTGGTCGGAAAGAAAAAGTGCAGTGTTGCGGCCCTTTGTGACAATGATTGCCTTGTCCTGTCCTACACAGACAAACAGCAGTTACAGATTGGGTGTAGAATTTCTTGCTCAGGTCAAGGAAGAAGAATCAGGTGAGGATTAAACAGAAAAAGGAAGAAAAACATCAAGTATGAATCTCACAAGGCATGAAACAGTGAGATTTTGTTGTGTTGCCATTATCACCTCAGCCACCTACTTCTAACAATTTCTCCAACTTAATTACATGACTTGGCTGATTTCTGCCCACGTGCATCACATCAGACTCAACCGCACACTGTCACAACATGCCAAAGAAGAATGGCTTTCACGTATTCTAACATGTTGAAGGCTTTGACGTTACAGTTCAACACACTGGTGATGAGAATGATTTAAAACCTAATCCTGATGGTTCAACCTGCTTTCATGTCAGGGAGTAGAATACTTTTACTCAGTTACATTCGGTTCCACCTTGATGAGTCAGAGTTAAAAAGGTTAAAGTAAGAATAAATTAAAAAGTCTATTTTATATATACAGTACCTGAGTCATTAGATTATCAGGATGAGGATCAGGATCATTAGTTTCCAACCGCAAGCAGTACAGAAAAAATGAAATTATATAGTCATTTAAATTTCCTGCATCCAAACTTGTTTCTATAACCTTCACACAAACCCTGCGGAGGCTGACGTGAGCTGCTGTTCTGTCTCGTAAAGATTCCTGCACAGTGAGCGGCAAAGTCCACCCCAACAATCAGATCTGGAGGCCCGAGCTGTGTCAGGTGTGTATTTGTGATGTGGGCGTGGTGTTCTGCGAAGACCTGGTGTGTGAGGATGTGGGCGACTGCCGGACCACGGAGATCCCAGAGGGCGAGTGTTGCCCAGTGTGCGTGGCTAAAGAGTCAGAACCTGGTAAAATGGGATGTCCGGACTGATTCCAGATGTGTGGATGCATTCGGGCAGTCGGACGGTCTTTCCACCTGTGTCAGGACTGCTGGGGCTCTTTGCCTTCTCCTTCATAATGCATCCTGTGCACACTTTTATATGTTTAGTGAACCTTTGATTGTATGTCCGGCCTGGTTCTCACGTGCACTGAATTTCACTGTATGCTCTGTACAGTGACAAGAATCTACAAGAATACATGGACTATTTGCCAGAGAAGACTTCTCAATCCACTCTTGTGCACCAAAAGCTTGGCAGTAATGTCATTTTGGTTTAAATCTGACCGCATCTGTGGCCTTGTCTCGTTAAAACATTGTGTAGCCTTAACCAATAGGAACTAGCTCTGAAGTGATGAAGAGCTGAAACATCCAAACTATAAGACAGCTGTTATCACTCATTTGTCACGTTGGCCCACTGATTTAAGCCCACTGATTTAATTTTTAGTTGCATTATAGAGTTATATTTTGTCACCAGTTTGGAAATAATAATGAGACATAACTAGACCAAACAAATGAACCTTACTTCTGTCTAGTGTGAAGAAATTCAGTAAAATTAGACACAACTAGATGATATTCATACAAATTTAAGACTGTAAACTGTCTACCTCTGTGTACTGTCTTGTTAAAGCTGCAGTTGCCAAATTGAAGAAAATCTAGCACTTAGCCTGACAACGCTCATTCTCTGTTTCCTCCTTCTACTGGGTGTCCTAAGCTCCTCCTCCTCAACCTGCACCATCCAGTGTCTGACAACAATCACTAGAACAACCACAGAAAGGCTCCTCTGTGGCTGGTGTTCTGACGTGGGCTCTGATTGGCTGCTGATCGCAGCCCACACTACGGTGCCAGTGACCAGTGTGGGGTCCCATGTTGGCACACCAGTCACAGAGGACTGGAGGTGCCACTCTGACCGGTCGCTGTTGTTTTTTTTTCTACCTCTTCCTTTTGGTATAAGCTGCAGCTAAAGCAGGAATTGTTCATTTACCTCCACGGGGGGAGGAGCTAATCAGACAAATCTGCAGGTTGGAAAGAAAACCAACCTGCAGATCCAGTCGTGCCAGTGAGGGCCGAGACCCTCCATGGCACGACTTTGAGACCCCTGGTCTAAGTGTGTGCATGAGAATGATTGACAGCCAGCCAACACTACCTTTATCGCTCGCTGGTGGAATTGAACAGGAGGAATGAAAATCATCTTACAGGCTGTAGGTGATGCAAAAGGAGCCATGTTTCCCCTACATGACTGTACTAATGTCTTCCTACAAGAATTTAGTTACAGTTTCAATAAACATTGAATTAAAAAAGTTATCGACTGCAGCTTTAACAATGGTAACAAGCTCAGTTAGATTATTCACGTCTGACGTATATTCAGACTTGAATCAGAATAATGCATTTAATAAAATTGCCCTTAAGTGTGAACTGATTTCATTTCATTGAAAACAATGTTGAACTAAATGCAATAAAAGGTGGGTTATTGTTACAAAATGAACAAATGCTGACTGTGTCAAGATGCTGGGTGACGTTCCGGGTACACTCCATCTGGGTACACTCCATCCGTTCGGGGTTTGTGGCTTTTGAGTGTCAACACTCACAACCTTAAAATAACCTTTTAATTTGGATGATTACCAAAATAAAAATGCCACTGCTGCAGCCGCTGTGCACAAGAGAAAAAATGAGAAAGTGAATCATGCAGCAAATGAAGTGTATTCTGCAGGAAATACGGACTGTCTTCCTGACGCTGCACAAGGTTTGACTGTTTTAAACTTTGCACCTGTTGCTGCTTCATGTTTGTGCATCAAGAAAAGTATTTAGACACAGTGTATGAATTGAAATAAAATGGTTTGTGGAAAAAACATCTCCCCCTTTAGAATGTGTGCTGGCATGAAAGAAGCATGTGAAGAGTATGGCAAATAAAGGATCATACTGCAGTTTTTCATCTGCCTAGAACTCATGTAGACCTGAGGTTTACTGAGCATTTAACAAAGCATCAGGTTTGAGAATGTACGAGTGAATTTATCTGTTACCAGCAGAACATCAAGTCTGGGTCATGTGTTAACCCTTTCATGTATGAACGATGAAATAATGTGCAAAAGAATGTCACGTGTTCTAAGCAGGTAGTGACTGAACATCGATAAATCATGTCATGTCAGTTCAGTTTAGTGAAATACAATCATAATTACACTTTAGTTATGGTTTGATCATGAGTAAAAATGACTCAACCACACTTTGAAACTTTTGTTATTTTAGTTTCTTCTTTAAAACATTTTAAACATTTTTCTTTTTATATCTAATTTGGTTCATTTTCTGGATCATTTTGTTCTTTTTTCTTCTTTGTTGTTAATTTCTTTGCAACTTCTTTGTTGTTTTGTCTTCTGATTTTGTTCACTTTTTATTCATTTTTTCACTGTTTTACATTTTTCTTCTTTTTATGTCTTATTTTGTTGATTTTTATTGTGAATTTGTACATTTTATATTTTCTTATTTTGTTCATTTTTCTTCTGAATTTGTTCATTTTTTATATTTTGTCTTATTTTGTACATTTTTTTTATATTTTGTCTTGTTTGTTCAATTTTCTTTAGAATTAGTCTTATTTTGTAAACTTTTCGTCATTTTAAGTCTTATTTTGGTCATTTTCTTCTGAATTTGTTCATTTTTCTTTGTATTTTGTCTTATTTTGTTCATTTTTCTTCTGAATATGTTAATTTTTATTTATAATTTGTCTTATTTTATACATTTTTCTACACTTTATGTCTTATTTTATTCGTTTTTTATGTTTTGTCTTTTTTGTTAATTTTTCTTTATAATTTGTCTTATTTGTACATTTGTCTTCATTTTAAGTCTTTATTTTGTTAATTTTCTTCTGAGTTTGTTAATTTTTCTTTATATGTTGTCTTATTTTGTACATTTTTTTATATTTTGTCTTGTTTGTTCATTTTTCTTTAGAATTAGTCTTATTTTGTAAACTTTTCTTCATTTGATGTTTTATTTTGTTCATTTTCTTCTGAGTTTGTTCATTTTTCTTTAAATTTTATCTTATTTTGTTAAATTTTTTAAATATTGTGTCTTATTTTGTTCACTTTTTCTGAATTTGTTCATTTTCTTTATATTTTGTCTTATTTTGTTAATTTTTTATATTTTGTCTTGTTTGTTCGTTTTTCTTTAGAATTAGTCTTATTTTATACATTTTCTGCCTCATTTTGTTCATTTTCTTCTGAGTTTGTTCATTTTTCTTTAAATTTTGTCTTATTTTGTTCATTTTTCTTCTGAATTTCCTCATTTTTTAAACCACTTTCTTCATTTTTCTGCTTTTTGCCTCTAATTGGATTCATTTCTTGATTGGTTTGTTCATTTGCTTCTGATTTTGTTAATTTCTCTTCTTATTCCTTCATATTTCAGATTTTTTTTCATTGTCATTCTGGTTTTCATCACTTTTATTCATTTTCATTATTATTTTATATCTTTTGCTACACATGTTGCTCCTTTTTCCTCATTATTTTGTTCATTTTCAGTCAAAATGCTCACTGTCTCATTATGATTTGCTTTGGGATTTTACCTTGATTTCTCACTCACAATAAATGTGATGTCACCTTGTGGACACCATACGTGAAAGGGTTCAGTTAAAGTGCATGCAGGTTGACTTGTATGGCGCTGGCGACCGATGGCTGCCTGGAACAGCAGCCCTGTTTCTAGAAGCTGTGGGTCTGGGTTGTTGAATGTTCTGGTGTGATGTGACGTCTGCATGGTTCTCGTCAGTGGAACGTTCTGCACTGCTGCTTCTCCGCTGTCAGACTGGATGGTTTAAACATGAATCCTCTGTCTCGTGAAGTCACCTGCACAGAGAACGGAAACGTCTACAGCGACGGGGAGATGTGGCACCGCGAGCCGTGTCGGATCTGTGTGTGCGAGGAGGGGGCTGCGGTGTGTGAAGACGTGGTGTGTGAAGACCTGGGCGACTGTGAGACCACCGTGACCCCGGAGGGCGAGTGCTGCCCGGTGTGCTTGTCCACGGCGTCGTCAGCGCCCGGTTCAGTGCCCAACATCGGTAAAACGTTCATCTTTAAATCTGTCACCCAACTATCCCCCCAAACCAACGTGAACATTAAGCTCTGTGTCTCCAAAGACCCTGGACCCAAACTAGCCAAACATGTCATGTAGGTAGTCAGGGTAGAAAACATAATGTGGTCTATCTTAAAGGCTAGTTCCGGCTGACACTTAATCTTTATATAACCCACATCTCTTCGTAATGGTGGTAGGTATTCTGCTGTTCTGATGGAAAGTTTCGAGCAGTATTGGCTCTTTCTGCACGGTTATTAGCTTCTTTCCGGGATTTGGTGGGGAAGAGCTGTCCGTAGAAGACTGAAGAAGGCTGCATGTAAATCCAAAAAGACAAAGTCCATTAAGGATGACCCATTTGGGCCCCCAAACACACAACCATGCCAACTGCATCCCCCATACAGCTTCTAGCTGTCTCCATCGTTCATTGATCCAGGTGAATTGGTATGTTAACAATCCTACTATCACCAGGCACTCTGTCCCCACATTCCACCAGTAGACAGCCTCAATCCAGATGGCGATCGTGTCCGTCAGCAACCAGGCCAAGAAGATCAGCCTCGCCATCCCCAGTGGGCTGGTTTTGATCCTTATTTTTCCAACCCAGACAGTGGCAAACCACAAGGTGGTGTACAGTAGTCTACCTCTCCATAGGTTTTCAACAAGCACATGGATGAAGCCTTCAAAAATGCTCAGGACCCGTAGACACTGGTTGATCTTCCAGCTCCCGGTACAGCAATAGAACCTTGCATCTCCGCTGCTTCAATGAAGGATACCCCTTCTGATGTGAGGGTGTTCAGGAGACCTAGAACCTTTCCGATGTCACTGTCCCCTGGATGTTCGTCTTTTTTGTCCTCCTGTGCCAGGTGGAGTGTGAAGTTACTTAAGATAATTATTTCCTTCTTGACAACCAGGCATGTTGAATTGAATCTTCTTGTTGAGGTGTAATAAATCTTCTTGTGAGTCTCCTCAAACAGTCCCTGTCCATTACAGTAGCCAAACAAAGCCACCAAGCTCAGTCCCAATAGTCCAAAAATGATTTTAACTATCGGGCCTCTCCTTCGCAGCCATGGTGCGACCAGTCCCCAGTCTATGTTACACTCTATATACATCGTTCATTCCCATAGCTCCTCCTCTCCATCAAGTCCTCCGAGTTGAGGTGGAAGTTAGGCCACCTCCAGGTCCTTCAGGAACTGTATCTGACACTTCCATTCCTTCATCCTGGCCTGGTGGTTGAGGTACAATTTCTTCAACAGAGCTGGGTCTGTAACTTTCACATTGCTTTCTCTGCCCCAGTTCAAGATTGAAATCTCGGTGAGGTAGTCCTCCACTTCCTCTCATGGATCCCGCCGACATGTGTCATTGTGGTGGACCCCTGCCAAACACTACTTCACTTTCCCACTTATCTGCCTGGTGCTTGATGGTGAGTCCACTCTCCATTGTCCTCTTCTTCCTGCATTGTATCGGCAGCACAACTCACAGTTCTTTAGGACTCGGCAAACCTCACTCCACGGAATCCAGAGCCGCTGAACCTCCCAACTCCCTGTGTGTTGGGTCAGCACCGCGTGGCCTGGTACCTCGTGCACTGCTATCGTCACCCCATTCACACAGTCACTCGGGATGACTTTTCTCTTTGGCATAGTCTCCCATTTCTCAATATCAACAAAGACAACCTTTCTCAGCTGGACGAAACGATCCACCTTGTCGATTCCTTGCCAGTGAGGTCCTTCTCTGGTGTGCGCTCTTTGATGCACAACCACAAGGTCAATGTGGTGGCGCCCGAAAGAATAGAGAAAGAACAACAAACAACACAGACACTGGACGACGTCCACATCCGTTCATCCGTCTCCAAACTTTTTAACAGATATGAGAAACACGAATGACCTCCTTTAGACAGCGTGTCATAAAATTCACTCATTTTTCTTTTTACTGTAACTGAAGTTTCTCCGTCTGCGCATGTTTCGTGTTGCAGCTGCAGACGAAGTGAAAGGCGAAAGCTGCACGGCAGACGGCGAGGTCCACCCGCACAACGCCATCTGGAAACCGGAGCCATGTCGGGTGTGCGTCTGCGACAACGGTGTGTCCCTGTGTGACGACGTCCAGTGTGAGGTCGTATCCAACTGCCAGAAGGTGATGACGCCCGAGGGAGAATGCTGCCCTGTCTGCGACACCTTTGAGAGCGCTGGCGGGAGGATAGGTAACAAATGCCACAAATTGATGTCATAAAGGGATTCAAAATTTTGACTTTTCTTTGAGAATCATGGAGTAAAATGTGAAGCAGAAGTAATAATGGAAGTAACTCTCTTTTTCATGTTTCCCTCAAGAAATTATGGGCTTCAAGGTAAGTCATACTGATTGTTTTTTTGTATTTCAGTAAATAAAGTCAAACTAGGGGCAAAAATAAAAGCAAGCAGATGTAAATCCAAGTTAAACATCCACAATTTCAGTTCAACCTGCTATAATATCTGAGTTCTTTACTAAACGTTATACCACATGTACAGTGTTTTATGTGTATTACTGTTTAAATGTGAAATATAATAAGTAGTATGAGAGTGAAGATGGAAGAAAATGACAAAAATAATTTTTAAATGATTTAAATACTGAACAGATGGGGGAGGGGGCTTCTTAAGTTTGGGGAGGCAGGTGTGGTTTATTTTCTAATAATCTTTATTGAGCCTTAATGAGCCTGCAGGTGTGCGTTTATCATCTCATTTGAATTATTTTAGTCAATGAAATTGAACACAATGAGTCCAAAGATGCTTGATGTAAGTAAAATCTGAAACGTAGTATTTATGCGTATTTATGTCTTTTCCAGGGCCAGAAGGGTGAACCAGGTGATATCCCCTATGTGAGTCACAATGTGCATCCAATCACTATTTTACATGTTAGCTCCGAATATGTGTTTAAAGTTCATGTAAATGTGCTCATTTTCTGTTTTTTTACCAGGTGGTGGGAATTCCAGGACCTCAAGGCCCAATGGTGGGTGTTGTGTAATTTTAGTACCAACCATAATTCACTGTGAATCCACCACAAAGACAAGACATTTAATGTTTAAAATGATAAACTTGAATGCTTTTTGCAAATATTCATTCATTAAAGGGAGACACACCATGTGTAAAGCTGAGCCAAAAATACTTTTGTCTTTTTTCCTTTTCTCTTTTTTCCTTTTTTCTTTTTCCTTTTTTCTTTTTTCATTTTTTCATTTTTTTCTTTTTTCCTTTATTTCTTTATTTCTTTTTTCCCCTGTTTCCTTATTTCGTTTTTTGCCTTTTCCCTTTTTTCTTTTTTCCTTTTTTCTATTTTCCTTTCCTATTTCCCTTTTTCTGTAAAAATGAAAAAATAAAAAGAAGAAAAAAAGGGAAAAAAGAAAGAAAAAATATATACTTTATTAAAGCTAATTAAACCAACCCAACCGAGATTAGTCCAAACTAAGATATTAACTAAAGTATATACAGAATATAAGGGTGACATGAGCAAAGTCAGTAGTGGAGGGTGTGCATGTGTGAAATGTGTTGACAAGGTACAGAATGAGTCCACACCTGTCTCCCATTGAAAATGTGTGATGCATAATGAAGAACAAAATACGACAATGGAGACCCCAGACTGTTGAAACACTGAAGTCAAATATCAAGGAAGAATGAGATAGAATTCACTTACAAAGCTTCAACAATTAGTGTTGTCAGTTCATAAACGTTTGATTACTGAGTGTTGATAAAAGGAAAGATGATGGAACACAGTGGTAAACATGACCCCGTCCCAGCTCTAATGGAATGTGTCATTAAAAGGAAAGGTGATCGGACAGGGCGGTGAACGTGACCCCGTCCCAGCTCTAATGGAACGTGTCATTAAAAGGAAAGGTGATGAACACTGTGGTAAACGTGACTCCGTTCCAGCTCTAATGGAACAAGTTGCAGGCATTAAATTCAAAATGAGTGAATATTTGCCAAAAAAAACATAAAGTTGATCAGTTTGAACATTAAATATCTTTGTGGTGGATTCAGTTGAATATAGGTTGTAAAGGATGTGAACGTCATTGGATTCTGTTTTTTTTTTTTTTTTTTAACCTTTTACACAACATCCCAACTTCATTGGAATTGGAATTTGTATTTTTTGTAGCATCAAGTGCATTGAAGCTGGATCATATTGGCCATAACGTTCATTTTCTATTGGACCAGTGGTGGCATTTCAAGTTCTGTTACTCAAGTATTATTAAGTACAAATTTGAAGTACTGTACTTACATCACAGTACTTCTCCAGATCTCGGATTCAAACATTGTACTTTTTACTCCATCTAACTGAATTTTTACATCAGGTGCTTGTACAACAGTGTAGAACTGTTTAAAATGCTGTGACATGTAGATGTTGATTAGTGATGAAACATAAAACCCTTTTCGTAAGCTGCGGTATTTCTGCCATGTTCTAATGCTGACACCAGAGGGCGCCAAAACAACATGTCACATAAGCAGATACTACCGTCCTACCAATGTGAGTGAGAAATGCTTTAACTGGAAAATACCTGGCACGTTCCCATGAGATTGAAGGACATTTAATTGTGTGATTACTAGGTTTTTTTCATCCACTCCATGTAGGTGAGGAGGGCCAGTATTTTTTCTATAGGCCTGTTTTCTTATATGCAATCTGACTTTTAAGTACTGCATGTCTGACTGCTGTGAGGTTGAAGAGAACATCATATGCTTTGTGTGTTTGTGGTTTAGGGTCCTCCGGGGTCTCAGGGAAACACCGGACAAAGGGGCTTCAAAGGCCGACGGGTAAGTCCCCTCGAACACTTTCCAAATGATACCTCCTCAATTTAGACGCAGTATTCTGTAAAAAATAACATATCCAATTTACTTCTTGACACTGTAAATATTCCACATCATCTGCAAACCCACAGCCGTCACCATCCTTTAATCAGATGCAGATGTTTTTTGTCCTGGTGTTTGATCAGTGTATCATCTGCACACATGGCCATAGAGGTGTCAAGCTGAAATATATTTTATAACTTCTTAGGGATTCGCAGGACCCCCCGGTTTTGATGGAGAGCCCGGTGTGCCAGGAAATCCAGGAGAGCCAGGACCCCCAGGTCAACCTGCCCTACCAGGGGTGAGCGGTTTCAGAATCTGACACTAATCCTTACAGTAGCTGAAGTTTTTTCACTGCAGTGGGTTGTACCTGTTTGTTCTAAATGTATTTTCTGGATTCCCAAAAGGGCAACTTGGTGTCACAGATGGCTTCAGGATTTAATGATAAGTCTGGTTTAGCTGGGATGGTGTCAGGAACCAGGGTGAGTGTGGACATGTCCTCTGTCCTCCACACTGTACATGCATGGTATACTGTATATGTAAACTTCATACTGTATATGATATTTAAACTCTATACTGTACATGTATGTATTTAAACTCTATATGAAAGGAGCCTAAACTCTAAGCCGAATTTAAACTCTAAGAAGGAGAAGAAGAAGACTGTACATCTATGGTATTTACACTCTATACTGTACATGTGTGGTATTTAAACTCTATACTGTATATGTATGTATTTACACTCTATACTGTACATGCATGGTATATATAACCATATATAAACTCTGTATAAAACCAACAGGTAATTTTAATACACTGTTAAAAGTTAGTTTAAATGGTTTGTTGTGTCAGGGTGAAGCAGGACCCCGAGGACCTCCAGGACAGTCTGGACCACAGGTAAGATCCCTCCATCCACCCATCCATGCATGTGATATAGTGATCCTTCCTTCCTTCCTTCCTTCCTTCCTTCCTTCCTTCCTTCCTTCCTTCCTTCCCTCCCTCCCTCTGTTTGTCCATCCATCTATGCGATACTGCATAGTGATTATTCCTTCTTTCTTTCCTTCCAGCCTTCCTTCCTTCCTTCTTTTCCTCCCTCCCTATGTCTGTCCATCCATCCATGCGATACAGTGATTCTTCCATCCTTCCTTTCTTCCTTCTGTCCCTCTATCCATCCATGCGAGATAGTGATTTTTCCTTCCTTCCTTCCTTTCTTCCTTCTGTCCATCCATCCATCCATTCCTCCTTCCTTCCTTCCTTCCTTTCTTCCTTCCCTCTCTCTGTCCATCATCCATCCATCCATCCATCCATCCTTCCTTCCATTCTTCCTGCCTTGTATTTGTCCCTCAATTTGTCTGCCCATCCTTCCTTCATTCATTCATTTCATCCTTCCTTCCTTCCTTCCTTGCATGTTTCCTTCATACCATCAATCCATTTGTCCCTCTGTTTGCCCATCTGTCAGTCCATCCATCCTACCATATGATATAGTGATCCTCCCTCCCTCCCTTAATGTGACTTTTTGAATAATTTGTATTGTTTTTGTATTTTTGTACCTTTTGTATTCATATTTGCTCTCATGTTCACTTTTAAACATATTATAATATACTGTTTCCTATTAAATGTCCTGCCTTCGTGTTGCTCATCATCCTGTGTTGTTTCTCAGGGTCCCCCAGGGGGTCAGGGAATCCCAGGAGAGGCTGGAGAACCAGGACCCATGGTAGGAGAATCATAACCGGTTGATTCTTTGGGTTAATCCTGTAAGATCTGCTTTCATGGCATCTTAAATTTGTCCTCAGGGTGAACCGGGTCATCGGGGACCAGATGGACCTCCAGGGAAACCAGGACCTGATGTGAGCGCTGTTTGGACCAGAATCATCATGACTCACTGGATGATAAGTGATTATTTCTCAGTATTGACTCACTTTATCATGTCTACTGGTGTTTGGCTCAGGGAGAAGCTGGACCTGATGGCGCTACTGGGGAGCCAGGTTATCCAGGATCTGTGGTAAATGAACAAAAATATACTCATACAGATAATACATCTTTAAAAGACAACGACTGTTCAGCTGTAATGATATAAATACTGACATCTAGTGGTGTTTAGATCACGCTGCAAAGTCTGAACTTTAACAGCGTCCAAAAAACATGCACTGAACAAATAGAAATGACAATGTAATAAATTATATGTGAGTAAAAATTAACAAAAGCATCGACATAATTAGTAAAATTGAAAAAAAGAAAATCATTAACAATGAATAGAACAATCAAGAAAATGAGCAAAATGAGCAAAATATTCAAGAAAAATAATAAAAATGATCAAAGTGCTGAGGAAAATGAGAAAAGATGAACAAAGTTATCAAGAAAATTAATAAGATAGAAAAAATAATAAATAAAAGAATTAAAAATGAATATAATTATCAAGCAAATGAATGACATGATCAAAATACTCAACAAAAAATAATAAAAATGATCAAAGTGATGAGGAAAATGAGAAAAGATGAACAAAATAATCAAGAAAAGTAGTTAAATTGAAAATAAATATACTGAATGATTAAAAATGAATAAAATTGAACAAAATAATGAATAAAATAATTAACAATGATGAAAATAATAAAGAAATTGAGGAAAAATGAATGAAAATAAAGAAAGTGAATAAAAATGAACAGAATGATCAAGAAAAATAATAAAAATGATCAAAGTAGTAAGGAAAATGAGTGCAGATAAACAAAATTATGAAAAAATGAGAATAAAATGAACAGGGTTAAACTGTTACCTCCCTGTTGGTCACACTTTACTCTTCAATCTGCTCATTTTAAAAGGTTATACAAATTAAGACAAACAGGTATTCGTGAAATAATCAAGCAAATGAAAAAATTAAATCAAGTACTAAAAATTAACAAAATAGCCAAGAAAATGAGTAAAAATCAACAAAGTAATGAGGCAAATGAGTTAAAATGAACACATTCATAAAGTGAAATGAATAAATACAAATGAAATAATTAAGAAAATGATTTAAATAAAAAAAAATAACCAGGAGAATGAGGAAAAACAAGTGAATGCATAAAATGGAACAAAATCATCAAGAAAGTGAACAAAAATTATCAAGAAAATTATTGAATAAACCAAGTGAGCAAAAATAAGCAACAGAAATATATCAAACAATCAAGAATGAACCAAATCAGGCCCAAAATGAACAATACAATCAATCAATCAATCAATCTTTATTTGTATAGCGCCAATCATAATCGTCGATTATCTCTAGGCGCTTCACAATTCAAGGCCGAAATCTCATCAATCAATCAATCTTTATCAGTCAAGCAATCAACGAAGAAATATATTTGAAAAATCATCCCACTCTCCCTGAAATCTACCCCAATGGGCGTACCCTGTGTGTTTGTTGTCTAGGGGGCCAGAGGATTCCCAGGTCTCCCAGGACTTCCAGGACTCAAAGGTCATAAGGTCAGTCAGCTTTTAAACCATCCTCTTTTCTGATTCTTGTGCATTTTCATTGAGAATGGATGAAAACAACCTGGTTGTTTGGTTCCATCAGGGACACGCCGGTCTGCTCGGGCCCAGGGGGGAATCCGGAGCCCTCGGAGCCAAGGTAAGAATTTATCACCTCTTGAAATATCGTTACAGAAGGATATTCTGGATGTAGTGACCGTGGCTTATTTCTCCATTTCCCAGGGTGCATCGGGTACTCCGGGTGGGATGGGTGCTCCAGGTCCACAGGTAGGAAACACACACGCACACATGTTATACCACACACACTGCTTTACAAACATCTTGAGTGTGTGTTGTGTTTCAGGGACCAGCGGGGATGCAGGGAGAGAGAGGCCGAGCTGGACCAACTGGACCTGTGGTAAGAGACACCACACGGTTGTACGGTGCACACCAACAGTATTCCAGCACAAGTACAGCTACTGCGTAATACTATACTACTCAAGTAGGGAGGTACTACATGATGGACAAGTTATTACATCACTCAAACAGGAATTTCATTTTTGTTAATTTACCTGATCATTTTTCCCTATTTAATTGCTGATTTCATTGATTTTTGTTCATTTATAACTGTTGTGTTTATTTTTTTCTCCTTTTCCCTCATTTTATTGCTTATTTTTCTCCTTTTCCCTCATTTTATTGCTTATTTTACTAATTTTTCCTCATTTTATTGCTTGTTTTGCTCATTTTTCCTCATTTTATTCCTCACTTTATTCATTTTTCTTCATTTTGTTGTTTATTTTATTTATTTTTGTTAATTGACTTAATTGTTTTGTTCATTTTCCATCCATTTTCCTAAGTGTATTGGTTATTTTGCTAATTTTTCTTCATTTTATTGCTTGTTTTGTTCATTTTCTTAATTTTATTGCTTATTTTATTCATTTTTGTTAACTTACTTCATTATTTTGTTCACTGTCCCTCCTTTTTCCTTATTTTATTAGTTGTTTTGTTCATTTTTTATCATTTTATTCCTTAATGTGTTCATTTTTGTTAATTTACTTAATTACTTTGGTCATTTTTCCTCATTTTATTGCTTATTATGTTCATTTTTACTAATTCCATTGCTTATTTTGACCATTTTGCTCACATTGTTGCTTAGGTTATTCATTTTGTTGATTTACTTGAGTGTCATTTTTATAATTGAATCGATTTTATTTTATTCCTACTCATTGAGGTAAATTGTAGTCAAAGTACAGTTTTTTTCCTCACAAATGTAACTGAGTATCAGTAAGAAGTATTCTGCAGAACGTCTACTCTCTGAAGTACTTTTTTTTTTTCAAAAACTGCTCACGTACATATAAATGAGTAAATCTGTACATCTGACAGTCAATGAAAACTCAAGATTTGTCTGGTATTGTTTATTCACTTCACTTGTATTACATCTACACCTTCACTGACTGTGTTTGAGTGTCTGTGTCACGTACAGACTTCGACCAGATTTATGGTCGAAGGTTAATTGTATGCCATAGTTGAGAATGCAAATGATCGTCTGTATAGTCATGAGGTCTCAGCCTCAAATTGTGAAGCGCCTAGAGATAATCAGTGATTATGATTGGCGCCATACAAATAAAATTGAATTTAATTTATTCAGTGTCTAAGGAGGTGATTTTCAGTTTGATCTCTGCCTGCATGTGGAGGCAGCAGGAGAAGCGGTATATACATCCAGTCCACATTGTGTCCTCGTGTGTGAGCCTTGCCGCTCCTCACTTTATCCAACTGGGGTCAGGGAAGAGTGCCGGCTCGGTTGTAATCACATTACTCAAAACCACACTGAGGAACAGCACAGGCTGGCATTGTGAGAACACCTAAAAAATGGACTTAATGCCAGGACTAGTCACATGAGCGCATTAAATGTTACTGAAACACTTATTTTTACATTGTTCTTCTTCTTATTATTATTATTATTTCTTTTTAATTATGCCGAAATCCACACAAACCATGTTGTTTTAAGGAATAATGCATATTATACAGTGCCCTCCAAAAGAACTGAAACAGCAAGGCCAATTCCTTTATTTTTGCTGTACACTGAAAACATTTGGGTTTGACAGCAAACAATTAATATGAGACAAGAGATCAGTATTTCAGCTTCTATTTCCAGGTATTTACATCAAAATCAGTTAAACAACCTGGAAGATGCACCTTTTGTTTGAACCAAGCCATTTTTCAAGTGAGCAAAATTATTGGAACATGAGACTGACAGGTGTGTTTTTCTGCCAGGTACTGTATGTCCTAATTACACTGATTATTCAAACAATACAGTTAATAGCACTGAGTGTCTCCTCTCAGTTTCAGCTTTGGGTTTTGCCTGTACAGACTGCATTTATAGTTAAACAGGTGTAACCAGCATGAAGACCAGAGAGCTGTCTATGGGAGAAAAGCAAGCAATTTTTAGCTGAGAGAAGATGGAAAATCCATCAGAGCCGTTGCACAAATATTGTCCATACAACTATTTGGAATGTCCTGAATAAAAAAGAAACCACTGGTTTACTGAGCACCAGACGTTGAACCGGTAGACCACAGAAAACATCAGTAGCTGATGACAGAAACATTATGAGAACTGTGAAGAAACAACCCTAAAACAACTGTCAGTGACATCACCATCGACCTCCAGAGGACAGGAGTGAAGGTGTCACAATCCACTGTTCACAGAAGACTTCAGGAACAAAAGTACAGAGTCTACACCAGAAGATGAAACCACTCATTAGTAATTAGAACAGGAAGGACAGATTGGACAGATTGGAATTTGCCAAAAAGTACAGAGATGAGCCTGAAAAGTTCTGGAACATAAGTTTTATGAACCCATGAGACAAAGATGAACCTTTATCAAAGTGATGGAAAGACTAAAGTGTGGACAAAGAAATGTTCTACTCATGATGCCAAACACAAGCTCATCTGTGAAACACAGAAGAGGTCATGTCATGGTTTGCGTGGCTTCTTCTAGGGCAGGGTCATTGATCTTCATTGATGATGTAACACATGATGGCAGCAGCAAAATGAACTCAGAAGTCTCCAGAAACATTTTGTCTGCACTTTTAAAAAGAGATGCAACCAAACTGATTAGGAGATCCTTCATCATGCAGCAAGACAACAACCCAAAACACACTGCCATGACAACCAAAGAGTTCATCAAGGGAAAGAAGTGGAAGATTTTTAGACTGGACAAGTCAATCTGCAGACTTAAACCCTATTGAACATGCATTTTACCTGCTAAAGAGGAGACTGAAGGGAGAAACCGCCCCAAAACAAACAACAACTGAAAGAGACTGCAGTGAAAGGCTGGAAAAGCATCACAAAAAAAGAATGTAAAAGTTTGGTGATGTCAATGGGGTGCAAGCTTCATGCAGTTATTGCAAGTAAAGGATTTGCAATTAAATATTAAGTATTATTGACTTTAATGTATTTTGTTCCTATACTTTTGCTCACCTAAAATGTCGGTGTTTTCGTTACAAATGATGCTATCTTCTACGTTCTTTAACCGGTTTGATTGATGATTGAAGATGATCCATCCATCTATCATCTTCTGCTTATTGTGGTCAGGGTCTCAGGGGCAGTAGCATAAGCGGAGAAGCCCAGACTTCTTTCTCCGCAGTCACCTCCTCCAATTGGACCACCCAGGCCCCCGCCTTCAGCTACCACCCAAACCACACAGCACCAGACCCCTACGACCCTTCCTGCAGGTGGTGGACCCACAGGAAGCTCCTAGGATCACTCAGGCACACAAACCCCTCCACTACTATAATTTAGCAATTCAAGGAGGGGTTACATGTGTCCATCATATTAAATATAGTTGTTGTAGTACATACACTTCTACATAGTCACGTGTCTTCAACGCACTCTGCTCCTCTGAGATACCAGTCTGTTTTTTTATACCAAAGACTACGGTAGGTTTTTGTCTGTCACTGGCACAGCTGTGTTTTTGCGCGGAAAATAGCAACTTGCCATGCGCCTGTCTAATTTTTAACACTAACACGCCCACAGCAGTGCACAGCAGGTTGCTATCTCAGAGATGTAGACGTAGGGTGGAGAGCAGGCATTTTGGTTGAGGCAAGATAGGAATACACCATCCGCTTTCCACTATGCAACAAGATGCTAGGTAAACTGAATGCCCATGTGCCATGAAGTGTGTCAACAGAACAATACACCAAATAAACAAGCAGTCCTACACTCTGACATCCAACAAAAATACCTTCCCCACCACCCTATTTGGAGACTAAGCAACACTCTGCTTGAAAGTTTTCAGTGAATGTCGGTAAAGTTGAGTACTACGGATCTTTAACACACTAACCCAAACACTCCTCTGTGAAAAATTAACATGTAAACATGATCTGCTGGATTGAAAATGTTTTTTTCTTCCTTTTAGGGAAAACGTGGTGCAGCTGGACATGTTGGCAAACCCGGTCCTCTGGTAAGACTTGGCATCCATGGGTGCAACATCATGTTAGACCATTCAGAATTTAAACCAAACAAGTTGAATCTCTAACTACCTTTTACATTTTCTTTTAACCAGGGTCCAATAGGAATACCTGGTGTGACTGGATTTCCTGGAAACCCAGGGATGAAGGTGAGATCACAGTCTGACCTTGTTATTACCTCCACCAACGAGGTTATTTTTTTGCCACCATAACTTTATTTATTTATCTGCTTGTTTGTTCACAACATAACTCAAAAAGTTATGAATGGATTTGAATGAAATGTTCAGGATTGGTCAGAAATGGCACCATTGGATCTGATTGCAGTAGTGATGTGGATCATCATCTGGATACAGAAGATTTTTAAAGGATTCTTCACCATTGTGAGACAGGACCAAATTCAACATTTGTCCTTAAAACAACCACAAATAACACCAAAACTTAGACGAAAAACATAGGACAAGAATTTCCATCCCTGAACAGATAGCATGGTATTGCTGTGTGTTGGAGATACAATTAGCCTTTATCAGAAACATATCTGAATTCTTTTTTGCATCACTTCATGTACTTTCTGAGGGGTTGATAGTTTTCTTATGTGACTGACATTTTGACTTTTTGGTCCAGAACTAGATACTATGGTCACTAATGTGGTCATGATTAGACTCACTTTACATGTTAAATTATTTTTCTTTCAAGTCAAATGTTACAGTTATTTCTGGTTTTAAACTAGTGTTTATGGTCAGAGTATGAGAGATACTTGATGAACAGTGATGTGTGGAGGTAGATCATCCATCCATCCATCATCTTCATCTTATCCTGGTCAGGGTCTCAGGGGCAGCAGCCCAAGCAGAGAATCTCAGACTTCCCTCTCCCCAGCCACCTCTTCCAACTCCTCTGGGGGGTCCTCTAGGTGTTCCCAGGCCAGCCGAGAGACATAGTCCCTTCAGTGTGGCCTGGGTCTGCCCCAGGGCATCCTCCCAGTTGGAGCTAGTTTTATCAACCAGAGATTGGGCCACTTGGCCCCCACCTTTGGTTGCCACCCAAACTACACAGCACCGGACACTTACAACCCTTTCTGCAGGTGGTGGGCCCACAGGAAGGCTTGGTCATAAGGGTCTATTGAATCGCTCTTAGTCTGTGCTACCTGTCACCTAGGACCAATTTGCCTTGGGAGATCCTACCAGGGGGGAATTGCCCCCAACAACATAACTCTTAGGATTACTCAGGTGTACAAACCCCTCCACCATGATAAGTTGGTGATTTGAGGAGTGGAGGTAGTGTGTTAAACAGTTAACTTTTCACTGGACAGCCTCATCTTAGTCCTTATCAAATCTCCAGAACTTGAATTTTGTTTATGATGCAGGGTGAAGCAGGTCCTACAGGAGTAAGGGGGACGGCTGGACCACAAGGACCCCGTGGAGATGGTGGTCATGTGGGACCACCTGGGCCAATGGGGACGCAGGTATGAAATCAGACATGGACCATATGATGATGGAATTATGACTCATACAGTATGTTAACAAAATATGATGTTGATAATAAAATGTGATTTTGTTTCATATCAGGGAGCTGCAGGAACTGATGGTGGTCAAGGAGCCCGGGGTCAATCTGTAAGTTGTATCTACCATCACCTCCCAGCAGAACTGGTCCTGTAGATGTGAGACGGTAATGCTACAAACTCTGTTGTATTTCCTAGGGTCTAGCAGGTGTCCAGGGTCCACCTGGACTCTTAGGCCCAGCTGGTCCTCCTGGGTCCCAGGGAACCACAGGATTACCTGGACCTAAAGGACAACTGGTAAGAATGTTTGTTTCACAAGAGTAACTAATTATTCTTGTATTGTCCTGTGAAAATAAACCTCTGCCATGTGTTTGAACAGGGTGATGCTGGTGTTCCTGGATTTAAAGGAGACCTTGGACTCAAAGGAGAAAGAGTAGGCTCATGCTGAAATCACTTGTCACATTGATGCTTTGATTGGATCATGTGGATGCTCACTGGTTGGTTGTTGGCTGCTGTGTGGTGACAGGGCGACCCAGGAGCTCAGGGCCCGTTAGGACCCATGGGAGAGGATGGGAAGCGTGGACCAAGAGGTGACGCCGGCTCCATTGGTGCTCCAGGACCCCAAGGAGAAGCAGTAAGTCACCTTCAACTTCTTAAATGGCATCAAGTGTCACCACAGCCACTTTCACAGCAGTTAATGTAGTGAAATAGTAATCCTTCCTTTTTGAATTTTCTTGATTATTTATTTCATTTTTACTCATTTGTTCCATTGTGTTGTGATGTGTGGTGATCTCCTTTTCCTTCCTGTATTTCAGGGTGCTCCAGGAAACAGAGGGTTCCCTGGTGCAGATGGTTTACCGGGTCAGAAGGTGAGCCGACCTCTCGTCTGCGGTCACCTACAGTACATAGTCTACGTTAAACTCCTTTCAAACTCAAGTATATTTTTTTCAATTTCATGCTAATCTTTGACTTTGACTGTGCAGAATCATATCTGTCCAGAGTTAAACACTTGGAGAATGTTTATTGTGAAAAGGAAGGAAGCCATGACAGTGCCCAGTGGAGCTCCACTGCTTCATTTTGTTTCTGTACACTCACCATTTGTCTATAAACTCACCAAAAATCAGAATTTAAGGGTCAGAATTACTAGCAGGATTAGTAATATCACAAACCTTTTGGAGTAAGTCATGATGTCGTATTCAGTATTTATTCTTTTACAAGTGATAAACATGCATAGGAGACTGGTAAGGAGACGGAGAGTAGCCAAAGATTGCAGCATATTATAACACTCAGCTCAAATATGTGTAAAACTGATTTTGTTTTATGAGATTAGATTAGAACACAGCAATGCAGCTTCTAGAGATTCCACATTTTCCAACAACTGTGGGGGTACTCTTTAAATAAAGATACCAAAGAACACAAACATTTTACATACATATATATGTAAAATGTTTATATATATATGTTACTGCCATGTCAAACAGGGAGCCCAGGGTGAGCGTGGGCTGCAGGGGTCACCTGGTGCCAAGGGCTCAGATGGAGACCCAGGACGCAACGGAGAGCCAGGGCTAACCGGAGCTCGGGTAATGTTGTCTTTGTTTGTGGTCTGTTTAAAGTAAATGAGGAACTTAATATGCTATTTACTGCCTACGGACATACATATTATAATATATTTCTCTAACAGGGTCTGACAGGACTCATAGGAGCCCAGGGAGCAGAGGGAAAGCAAGGACCAGTGGTATGAGACATGTCGCTCAAACCTTTGCAACAGTCATTACCAAACCTAGAGTTGATTTTTTGCTGCATTTGTTTGTAAAGTTGGCTGTAATTGTAGTATATTGTGTTGATGATTTCCTTCATAGTGCCTCTATGATGGTGTATGTTTCCATGTCATATCTTCCCAGGGGTCAGCAGGAGACGATGGAAAACCAGGCCCAGCTGGACCCGCTGGATCCAGAGGAGGAGTTGGATCCATGGGTCTGCCAGGACCAAAAGGCCTCACTGTCAGTACAACCTTCAAAATGCCTTCATGAAATTTATATTTGATTTAAACGCACCACAGGATTATTTAAATATATCAGATGTTGAAACTGAGACATTTTACCATTTAATGGAAAATATTAAATCATTATGAATTTCATGGCAGCAACATATTTTCAAAAAAGTTGGAACAGGGGGTAACAAAATGCTGGAAAAGTAACTGGTACAAATCCAAACCAACTGGAGGAGCATTAGACACTAACTAGGTTAACTGGTAACAGGTCAGTAACATCCATCCATCCATCATCTTGCATTTATCCTGTTTGGGGTCGCCGGGGCAGCAGCATAAGCAGAGAAGCTCAGACTTCCCTCTCCCCAGCCCCCTCCTCTAGCTCCTCTGGAGGACCCCCCCCCAGGCATGTGCAGCCAAGGCCAGCCAAGAGACATAGTCCCTCCAGTGTGTCTTGGGTCTGGCCCAGGGCCTCCTCCCAATTGGAGCTAGTTTTGGCAACCGGGGATTGGACCACCCAGGTCCCTGCCTTCAGCTGCCACCCAAACCACCCTTATGGACTTTCCTGCAGGTGGTGGGCCCACAGGAAGGCATGGTCATAAGGGGCTTCTGAATTGCTCTTAGTCTGACCTGTCACCTACAACCAGTTTGCCTTGGGAGACCCTACAAGGGGCGAATTACCCCCAATAACATAACTCCTAGGATCATTCAGGCATGCCAACCCCTCCAACCCGATAAGCTGGAGATTCAAAGAGGGGAGGTCAGTAACATGACCGGAGATAAAAGGAGACTTTTTGAGAGACAGTCCAAAAATTGCGGAACAATTTCAGAAAAATTTTCCTAAATGTAAAATGTGTCAGATTTTGTAGATCTACAGTGTATAGTATCATCAAAATATTCAAGACTCAGGAGAAAGGTTGAAGATCAAAACTGGATGCTGGTGACATCGGGATCCTCAGAATTGGCGTAGCACAAAATTTGCTTCAAGATGGTTAGGGCAGAAAGCTGTAATATCAGTCATGCGTGATCGAAATGTACAGATAACAATATTTTGGTTTGATTTCCATCATTTTCAGGGCGATGCTGGTAAGATTGGAGAGGCTGGCAGCTCTGGAGCTCCTGGTCAACGGGTGAGATATTACCAGTAATTTATTAAGTCTTACTGAGTCTTCAATATCTCTGGAAAATCCAAATATTCTTCTGAATGCTTTAATCACCTTCCAGGGACTAAACGGAAAAGATGGTGAGGCAGGCGCTGCTGGTCCTACAGGCCCCGCGGTGAGCATTGTCTTATTCCCTGGAAACACTTCATTTAATAATGTCACATTCTGACGAGGTTATATATTCAATATTTTTCATCAGGGTCCTGCAGGAAAGAGAGGAGAACAGGGACCTCAGGGACTGAACGGCTTTCAGGTAAACATTGTTTTTGATTTCAGAGATAGAGAATTTACTGCAGCCAACTCGTCCTTAATAGGCCAAAGAGACATCATAGGTTTGCTCATTTTGATGCTGTTCCTTTTCCAGTCCATTCAGTAGAGTCAACAGTGCCACCTTATGATGGCAGAACACACTACAGTTTCAAATCCATTGAAGGAAACTGTCAGAGTTAAACACTATTGTAAGAAGAGAGAACAGACACAGGAATGAGACAGAGGCCCAAATATTTTTACGCATGTGGAGAGGGGAAGACACGTGTCAGTCGTCTTACCGCCTCTGACACACCTCTTCCACATTTTCCATTTTATTAAAAAAGAACTTCCTGTTTACATGATGTCATAATAGGTGGGTTTTTCATATACAGTAAAAGAGGGGAAACTTAGCTGTCACATTCTGATTGGATCACAGTGAGTAAGAGGTGGATGAATCCACTGCCCACCTTCAGCATACGTCACATACAACCTTCAACACTCATACTTCACATGGATAAACATAACATGTCTTATTAATAAAGCAGCCAGACAGCTGGGTGCCTCCAGCATTATCAGAGCAGACAGTTTGTCAACAATTAAACAGGACAATGGGATGACATGACAATGCCCTTTTACCTAAATTATTGAAATACATAATAACCTTAACAGAGGTGAATTACCCCTGACAACATAGCTCCTAGGATCACTCAGGCACACAAACCCCTCCAACATGAAAGGTGGCGATTCAAGGAGGGGTCACTACAAACTAGTCTTTTAAAAAATTTAAATCTTCACCTTCCATCTGCAGCTCTTTCTGTCAGTCCAAATATAAAGATTAAATATAAAGAGCTTGACCATGATCTCAGAAAACTTGAGTCACAATAAACTGAAGTGATTGTGGATCTTCCTCAGGGTTACTGCATGCATGAAAACTACGGTGTTATAGTAGTCTAATCACTCTGCGATAAACATGAGTAGAACTGACTACTACTAATGAGTACTAATGACAATGTAGATTCTGTTGTTAATTTCTGATATTGATACTTTAGGGTTTGCCTGGAATGCCGGGACCCCCCGGAGAGCCAGGAAAGCCAGGTGATGAGGTATGAAGCTTGAAATATTACATTTTTCTTGCAAATGAAAGCCCTTACCGTCAACTCAGAAATGATATATGGCACATATATGTTTGATTTTCTTCAGGGTCTTGCTGGAGAGGCTGGTACTGGTGGTCCTACAGGTCCTAGGGTGAGTCCAGCTGCGGCGCTGGTTTCTACTATTTCATTTTCCAAATCAAGCCATCAGTTTTTTGTGTAATTTTTAGTGCAGTAAGGATTGTGGTTGTCTTCTTCTCCTGGTTTTGGTCACAGGGAGAGAGAGGCCCACCAGGAGAGAGGGGTGAAGTTGGCCCTAACGGGCTTCCAGGACCAAAAGGAAGTCTTGGAGCACCAGGACCAGACGGTCCAAAGGTAACGCAGTCACCACACCACAACATCTACTGAGCTCTACTCAACTCAACTCGGTTTTTAGGGTTTTTCATTGGGTCAGGGGTGGGCGACTCCAGTCCTCAAGGGCCACTATCCAGCTTGTTTTCCAATTGTCTCTACCCTGCCCACTGTTGATGACCTGGATCAAGTCTGTTCAGTCAATCAGAAGCTGAAGATACAGTGGGTGGGACAGAGACAGTCGGGAAACATGCAGGACAATGTCGCTCGAGGGCTAGAGTTGCTCACCCCAACATTATGTGATAGTACTTGGTACCAGGTGCTTTTGTAGTACCTACTCACCCAGGGTTCCAGGTGGGCTCAGTAGAGCAGCAAATGTGACATGAACAGCATGCAGTCCTTAATTGGCCAGGGAGTCACTAGAAACATCTTGAGAATGACATCGACACAAGAATCAAGCCCAACACTTTTAAAATATGGCAACAGCGACTGTCTGTTTTTCATTGCATCCATTCATCATCTTTCAATTATCCTGGTCCAGGTCTCGGAGGCAGCAGCCTAAGCAGAGAAGCCCAGACTTCCCTCTCCCCAGCCACTTCCTCCAGTTCCTCTGGGGGGACTCCGAGGCATTCCCAGGCCAGCAGAGAGACATAATCCCTCCAGTGTGTCCTGGGTCTGCCCCAGGGCCTCTTCCCAGTTGGAGCTAGTTTTGGCAACAGGGGATTGGACCACCCATTACTCCACCTTTGGTTGCCACCCAAACGACACAGTACCGTACCCTTACAACCCTTCCTGCAGGTGGTGGGCCCACAGGAAGGCATAGCCACATAGGGGTCTACTGACAGACCTAGTCTGACCTGTCATCTAAGACCAATTTGCCTTGGGAGACCCTACCATGGGCGAACAAGCCCCCGACAACATAGCTCCTAGGATCAGTTATGCACGCAAACCCCTCCACCATGATACGGTGGCGATTCAAGGCGGTGCTCATTTTTAATATATCTTTTCAATAAAAATTGCTGCACACAAAACAACACCGTAGTCCAACGATGAGGTGCAGATGTTTCTGTGCATGGTGGCTGATAGGAGAATCCAGAGGGACTGACCCGAAATGAGAAAGCCTACCAAGCAAATGTTACGGAAAATGACCAACACCGAATACAGTTGAGTTGAGTAATGCTAACACTGTTTTTAGTTCCACACAGAAACAGTAACTCATAATGACTGTAAAATGTGGTCTTGTTGAATATTAATACGGCCCATTTTTTTAAATCTTTTAAGGGTAATCCTGGATCAAAAGGTGCTGTTGGGGAGCCAGGGGGGCAAGGTCTTCAGGGAATGCCAGGAGAGAGAGGCATCCCAGGAACTTCAGGTCCAAAGGGAGATGCTGTAAGTATCAACAAACCACTAGCTCTTCTGAGATGAACATGAACAGGGTAGGATTAGACTGGATTTTTAACAGATCTCTAATTTCTAACACCAGTCACCATTTGAGGATTTAGCATGGTTTTACTGAATGTCCCACCTGTTCTCAAAAAAACCCAGACTTAATCAATCTAGAAAGCAAACAATCACATTAAAGCAGCAGGACTGACACCTCTTTGTTTAGCTCTATTCAGACTGCAGGAAAAGCCTGATTTTTTTACAGTGTCTGTGCAATTTTTTTGCAAGTGATCAGATCAGTTTGGTGTGTCACGACATCACCAATTCCTTCAGTTTTACTGACACAGACTGAAATGAAGCGGCAGTCGACGGTTGATTTCTGTCAGATGTCAGATATTGTTTGTCTCCATGTTGCTGCCTTTTGTTTTTGTTTTGTTGCAAATCATGTAAAAGACTTGAACATCCTTTTTCAGCAGCATCTGAACTGAGATGCATCTGTACAACTGGAATCATGTGAAAACCACCTCCGCATTTGATTTACATGTTTTCTTCCAGTGTCTGTCAGTCCAAACAAGGCTTAGTTGTAAGCTGACAGGTTGGGGCTACATCCCACCTCTCTTATGGTTGAGCAGGAGGACGCCGTCTCAGATACCTGATGCTTAATAAAGCAAAAGCAAAATGTATCTCACTGCCACAGGATGCTTTATGACAGTGCTGAAGATAGACACTAACAAATATTCCTTTTTTCTCCTGACAGGGGTCCATTGGTGAAAAAGGAGGCGAAGGCAAAGCGGGGTCTGATGGTTTGAGGGTGAGTGGAGAATGTCGCCTGTGGAGAAACCAGACGATTGATAATGTCATGCTCTGAATCTAACACGATACCTGCTGCATTCCAGTCAATCATGGTGTAAGATATTTAAAGAATGAGTTTAAAATATTCTGACATAGTTTCTCGGTTTCTTGAAAAGGGCCTCGCTGGGTCTGTTGGACCTCCTGGACTCGGTGGACCCAACGGAGAGAAGGTCAGATCGGCAGCTCACACTTTACTATTCAGTCCAAAATGGCAACTTAGAATGTATTTCTGTGGAAAAAAATAGTACTGCCCAGTGAGCAGCAACTCCTGTGTTACAATGCATGTAAAGCTGAGGTTAAAATGATTAACCCCTCGATGAAGATGTGATTCTTTCCAAAAGTCCCCCATGTTTTTCAGTCCAGTTGTGGATTCTTGGAACTTGTAGATACTTGACATTGACAATCCTTCTTCTCATATCTTCACCCATTTCTTTAGTTTTTGTGTCCTTTCTGAAGTAAGTATGGGGATGGCCATGGCTCAGTAGGTAGAGCAGGTCATTCATGGACCAGAACATTCGTGGTTCAATCCCCAGATCCTCAAGTCTGCAGGCCAAAGTGTCTTTGAGCAAGACACTGAATCCCAAGATGCTCTCAGTGACTGTTCACTGGTGTGTGATTGGGTGAATGGAAAGCAGTGAGTAAGTGCAAGACCAATACTGGACAAATGTTCAGTTTTACCTTCAGTTCACACACTTTGACCATCACTCAGTCAGAGTGTGCACTATGTCTGAAAAAAGGTCAGTTCTTCTGAACAAGTTTCATAATATCAACCCTGGTCATTTTGAATTTACTCAAATAATAATAAGGATAACTTACTGATTCTGAATCAAATTAATATTCTGTGAAATGTTCAGTCACTTTTTAAAACAGTAGCTGAGAAAAAATCCGACCCCCCCCCCAAACACACACACATAATCATTTTGACCTCACCTGTACATGCAAATACATACTTTTAGTTTCAAGAATTACAGCGTATTATATCTCACTTGAATGCTCCTGTTTTTCAGGGTGAACCCGGACCTCCAGGACCTACAGGTCGACGAGGTTCAAGAGGAACTCCTGTCAGTGCTGTTTGTTCATTTATTAAATACTCAATAAAGTTGTGATATTTTGTTGACATGGTGTGTTTGTGTTTCATTCCAACAGGGTTCTACTGGTGAGCCTGGTCCAACTGGTGCCGTCGGATTCCCTGGACCTTCTGTGAGTTGTCAAACGAGGGACAAAAAAAAAAACAACTACAAAATATATGTCAAAGCTTGATTAAAAACTGTGGTTCCTGTGATGTTCCTTAGGGATCTGAAGGCCAGCCTGGTGTCAAAGGTGAAACAGGAGAACCAGGCCTGAAAGGAGAGGCAGGAGCACCAGGACCACAGGGAATGGCTGGAAAACCAGGAGAGCAGGTAAGCATCCACAGAGGAATAATCCGCTCATTTATCCTTTAATTAAGTAATGATAAATGACAACATTAAGTAAGACTCCACTGCCACATGTGTCCGGAGCATCTCCACTGAATGGACACCATTCTGATAAAAGACACCCCCTCACTGGCTTTTAAGGCTGATGTGTAAAGTCTTACTCAGGCTGTAGGAGTTTTAGGTGGATTTATTCCAGATTCACCCACGCTGACTGCGAGTCTACTCCTTGACCTTTGTTGGGACAGATTACGTTGTCATGTAAGGAATTCACACATTAAACTTCCCAATCTGCTTACAAACTCATAAGGGCTGGTCATTTTCAAAGACATTTGATATTTAATAGCCAGGACTGTGCCTGTGCAAGGCAGACACACCCAGGATTTTTCAAGAAATTTTAATTTACATTTAGTCTTAGTCTTTTCACTAAAATTAATCTTAGTTTTAGTCCAGATTTATTCACCTAATTTATTTTAGTTTTAGTCTAGTTTTACTCCATGAAAATAATCAGCAATTTTAGATTAAAATGTATTTTTTTCTAGTTAAAGAACATTCCACCTGCTTTGTAGAACTTAACAGAACCTGTGTAATGTTCTACTGGGGTGTTTTTTGCACTTGGCTCATTGTCTTCATCAGTAACTAATGCAATTTGTTTCAGAATGTTTAAAGACTTATACTTTTGCATTTAAATTGACTTTCAAGCAGTAAATACTGTACTTAAGAAGTTGAACATGTGGTGAACATGGCTGTGTTTATGAGTGAAACTCCTCATCTGTCTCCGACAAAAAAGAACCCTCTTTCAAAGTCACTTAGATCTATTCATCTTTTACATTTTGATTCAAACGCTGCAAACTAGCTGGGTTCAGCTCTTCCATCCACATCACAGAGCAGGATGTGATGAGATGATCGTGTGCCCGAGTGGAAACAGACAGATGTATTTAGGTTGTATTTCATTTGAAAGTTTTAAATCATGCCATCATTGTGTGTTTCCAGGGTCCTGTTGGTGTGACAGGGTTGAAGGGTGGAAGAGGAACACAGGGTCAATCAGTACGTCACATTATTTCTTTTCTCCTTCGTACAGTGTATCTGCTGCTGCTGCACTTATGTCACTTTGAAATGACTTGAGTAAATTCCATTTCATTACAAGTCTTTCCTTCCGACAGGGAGCTGCTGGCTTTCCTGGGTTACCTGGAGGAATTGGACCACCGGGTTCTCTTGTGAGTTAATGTTTAATCATTACACATGAATCAGAACACCCCCCCACCAAGTCAGAGTGTGAATGCTGATGACTCATAGGATGTTTAAGCTGACTCAGTGAAAACTGTTTGCATTCGTCAGGGTGCTGTGGGTGCAGACGGGCCCATAGGTGATCCAGGAAAACAAGGCCCTTCAGGTATTAGAGGAGAGAAAGGACCGATGGGACGTCAAGGAGAGAGCGGGACCCCCGGCCCCCAAGGCAGCCCTGGAGAGAAGGGAGAGTCTGGAGAGGACGGTCCTCCAGTAAGATGAAGTTCATCTAAATTAGCCTGTGTATTGTCATTCAGAACATACACTAGTTAGTGCACATTTGGAAAGGAATTCTGGTGCATTTACTAAAAAATAGAAAAATAATAATTATAGAATCTAAAGACTAAAAAGTACAACATTTGCAATATATCCATCCACCATCTTCCACTTATCTTGGTTAGGGTCTCGGGGGCAGCAGCATAAGCAGAGAAGCCCAGACTTCCCTCTCCCCAGCCACCTCCTCCAGCTCCTCTGGG
>JAQQAE010000342.1:0-35407 GCA_029823295.1 Pseudamia nigra
GCAGAGGATGGGGTGAGATGGAGGCAGATGATTCACTGTGGCGACCCCTGAAGGGAACAGCCGAAAGGAAAAGAAGAAGATTCAAACTGAGTGAGCATGTTTAGATGTAACTAAAAATGTTAAACGACCCAGAAGATGTTTTATATTTTAGTTTGTCCAAAGTAGCCACATCTAGTTTAGATGACAGCTTTGCACACTCATGGCATTTATTCATTTGATTCACGGGGTAGTCACCTGGTTTTAAGTTCACAGGTGTGCCTTGTCAACAGTTAATTTGTGCCATTTCTTGCCTTTATGTGCTTTCGGCCATCAGTTGTCTTGTGCAGAGGAAGGGTGGGTACAGACTCAATAGTCTGGTTAGTGCTACTACAAATACGATACAAATCCATACTGTGGAACAAACAGTGAAGAGAAAAGACCATCCATTACCACTTTAAGAAAATAAGTTCAAATTATATCGTGCTCAGGAGTTAAAAAGTTTAAATAAAAAACAAAATAATTTGACGAGCTCACAGGTAAAAAAGAAATCAGTGACATGTCTTCAGTCTGTCATCAGATGCGGTGTTGAACAGTCTGATGATGGTGGGGATGAAGGATCTATAATGTTAAAAACTGCAGCATAGTGATGTTAATCATCCACTGCAGCTGCTCCTCTGTTGGGACAGAATGACATGAAGAGGATGGTCTGGGTTGTCCATGATGTCCTCCAACTTCTGTGTGTACCTGTCCACCACAGACCCCAGTGAGTCCACCCCCCCAACCACAGATCCAACCTTTTTAACCTGTCTGTCCAGGCAATTACATCTCAGTCTGACGCCGCATCTCCAGCAGACCACTGCCTGAAAGAGTGCCCTTGCAACTGGTAAAACGTGCAGCATCTTAGGACAGACATCAAGGGACCTGAGCCTCGGTAGGAAAAATAGGTGACTGTGTCCCTTTGAGTTGATTTGTGTTCTGGGACCAGTCCATCGCATTGTCATGATGTATACCAAGATATAAATAAAGTAACAAAATAATCACAAAAACCAACAAAATGAGAAAAAAACATCAAGAAAATGGACAAAATTGAACAAAGCAGTCAAGTAAATTGTAAAATTCAGGAGTGCACATGAAAAATTAAGCAACAATATAACATAATATAATATAATACTTCAAGAAATTGAAGTATGCAACAATATGAGAAAAAATGATCACAATAATCACAAAGGTTAACAAAAATGAGACAAAATAAGCAACAAATTTATTAAAAATTAACAAATGATAAAATAGATTAAAAATGAACAAAAGTCACAAAAAGCAACAAAAATGATCTGAATAATGGCAAATCTTAACAAAAATGAACAAAAAACAAAATAAGCAACAAAATTAGTAAAAATGCAGCCACATTGGTTAACCCCACCCCAACAACAATCAAGTGTAAAAGAGGAACAAATAAACAGGGACATCCCTGAAAAAGATGTTGGTTGGATGCGGTATATCTTTCTCCAAAACCTGTTTGTACCTTTTAGGATTAATAGTTCCTTCACAGATGTGCAAGTCACCCATGGGGGCACTAACACACCCCCATACCATCACAGACGCTGCTTTTGAACTTTGCACTGAAAAGAATAAGATGGTCCTTTTCCTCATTATCCTGGAGGAACCAATGTCCATGATTTCTTAAAAACAATGGGAAATGTGGACTCGTCAGATCACAACACACTTTTCCACTTTGCATCAGTCCATCTCAGATGAGCTCAGGTCCAGAGAAACTAGCAGCATTTCTGGATGTTGTTGATATATGGTTTTCACTTTACATGGTAGAGTTTTAACTTGCACTTGTAGATGTAGTGATGAACTGTGTGAACTGACAAAGGTTTTCAGAAGTGGTAATATCCTTTACAGAATGATGTTGGTGTTTAATGCAGTGCTGCCTGAGGGATCAAAGGTCATAAACATTTAATATTGACCCTGTCACTTATTTGCAGAAATTTCTCCAGATTCTCTGAATCTTCTGATGATATTACAGACTGTAGCTGATCAAATCCCTTAATTCCTTGCAATTGTACATTGACAATGTTGGTCTTAAACTGCTGGACTATTCACTCACACAGTACAAAGTGGTGAACCTCGCTCCATCACTGCTTGTGAACGACTGGGTCTTTCGGGGGATGCTCCTTTTATATCCAATCACAACACTCACCTGTTTGAACATTAAATATTGTGTCTTTAGTGATTTCAATTGTATGCAGGTTGAGAAGGATTTGCAAATCACCATATTCTGTTTTTATTTACGTTTTACACAATGTCCCAACTTCATTGGAGTTGGGGGTTGCACCTTTGAAGGCAGTATGTTAGGTATTAGGTTGTAATGAATTCCATGTTACTCACTACTTGAGGAGACTTTTTTAAACTTTTCTCAAGTACTTGTTTATTATTCTACTTGTACTTGATAAGTAACAGTACTTTAAGTTGAACACTGTTTCTGTGTAGTACTCTGATGCCTCAGAGCACTGAGGGCTTTGATGCTACGTGAGACAATGCAGTGACAGGGGCCAGGATGATAGCACTGCAGGCATGAGTCCACTGGCTTTTGTTTTTGCATATTTGTGCAGCAGCAGCAGGCTACACCCAGCCCTAGACATTAATAACACCACCCTGCGTCAGTCAGGGACACTCACTATTCTGTGAAGTTTTCAAAAACAAGATTAAACCTTATCTGTGAACTCTGCGCTTCCAAAAGTATCCAACTGTTAATTTTTTTGTCGTCTCTGGTGGATGTCATCTGTTTTTCCCTGAGTTGCTGTTCTTCTTGCTGTGTATGGGACCCGCTCTCATGCCAGAGACTTGTGTTTTTTGGCAACGAGGACGGATGACGTCGACAGGCGTGGTAATAACAATGAGAACACTATTAAGTCCAGACTACACACACGGACCCTCCGGCGCAGAAGTATGGAAAGCGAAAAGGTGTGGCTGTAAAAGCTTAAATCTATGCATCAAACATCCATAAATGAATATGATCTAGTTCAAAGTTTGTGTTAAAGTGCGACAAATGAAAGCGCGTCGTACGATGCGCGGAGTTTCCTGTGCGTCGGGGAGCGCGCGCAGAGAATCTGAGCAGCACAGTACATAGGAAATGACTCATAGGAGTTGAACTGTTCGCGTGGGTGTGTGCGCTATTAAAACAAGGCGCAGACTCCTCCGTGTGACTCACTCACTCTGATGCTCGCTTTTCCATGCTGAAAAGCCCAGCACGGATTGTTAATCAGATGAACTTTCGGGAATTGTGTAGCCGACATCGAGCAGCTTTTCTCCCGCAGACATCATGGCTTCAAACGCTCTGTGCGCACTGTGCGGACTTATTATAGCGGCTGTGACCAGTTTCCATGGCGTGGACGCACAAAAAAGTAAGTATTGATCGCACTTTTTTTTCAACCCACTAAGGATGATTTTAAATATTTCATTCTTTTTCTGGGTGATTGCGGTGCTTCATCGGCTTTTTCCAAGTTTGCTTCCCAGAGTTTAATGTCGGATGTTGTGTGTGAACATGGATTAGAGCCTGGTGGTTTGCTCTCTTATAATGGAGTCAAACCAGCGGCTCGGCTTCCTTTACCAGCTGCGTTTCTCACCGGTTCCGCATTCCGATCGCCTTATTTCACCCCATCCGTCCGTGCCCCTGGCTTAGAAGACCCTGGACACATGGGAGACTGCACCCTATCTGTCCGTTTTCTGCTCTTTTTTTTTTTTTTTTTTACAAACTCTTTCACAAAACCAGCTCCTGACTTTGTTCCACAGCCCCCTCTTAAAGTCTGGATGCGCTCCCAGTGGAAAACACCAGCCTCGGATGGAAATAAGAACATGAAACATGAACTAATCAGATGGGTTCGAGGCATTTCCTCAGGCATTATTCAAGAGAAATGCGTTTAAACTCAAAACATGTCTGATGTGGAGCTATCAGTGTGGGACCATCTCTACATCTGGACATCAGCTGTTGGTCCACCCACCCCCTTCCAGCTTATAACAAAGTACAACACCCCCACACCCTGAACACCCTTTGTCAGGAGAGGTGTTCACATTTGCAAAGGAAACATAAATAATGGCTCCAGACTGGTTTCTTGGGTCCCAGGTCTTACACATGGAACCTCATTTAAATCTTAAACACTTCATGTTCTCTATTTGGTGGGCTGTGAAAGCAGCAGTTTGCACTTTTTATGTGTAAAATCAAGAGTGTAGCAAGGAATGAATAAAATAATCAAGAAAATGAGCAACAATGAACAAAAGGAGTAACAAAAATGAACAAAATAGTGCAGAAAACGCAGAAGAATAAATAAAATAATCCACAAAATAAACAGAAATAGACAAAAATGAATAAAACAGTCAAGTGAATAGACAAAAATAAAAAAGAACAACAAAATAACCACAAAATGATCAAAACCAACCACAAAATGAACTGAATGATCAAACAAATCAACAAAATAATTTAAAAAATGAGCAAAAATGAACAAAATAGTGTCTAAAATAGACCAAAAAGTATAAGATAATGCACAAATTAAACAAAATAGACACAAATAAGTAAAGTAGCCAGGCAAAATGGCAACAAATGAACAAAATAGTCAAAAATGAGCAAAAATGAACAAAAGAAGTAACAAAAATGAATAAAATAGTCCAGAAAATGAACAAAACAGTTCCTAAAGTGAACATAAATGAATAAGATGATGTGCAAAATAAACAGAAATAAACAAACATGAGAAAATTAGTGAAACAAATGGACAAAAAATGATTAAATAATTCCAAAAATGAACAAAAAGTAACAAAAATAAACAAGAGTCCAGAAAATAAACATATATGAATGAATGAATGAATGAATGAAACTTTATTTATAGAGCACTTTACAACAACAACTATATGAATAATATCTTCTTCTTCTTTTTCTCCTTTCGGCTGCTCCCCTAATATAATGCATAAAATAAACAGGAATACATGAAATGAGTAAAATAGTCAAAGAAATTGCCAAAGAATGAACAAAACAATCACAAAAGTGAACCAAAAAAGTAACAAAAATCAACAGAATAGCCCTTCATATGAACAAAAATGAATAAAATAATCCACAAAACAAACAGAATTAGACAAAAATGAGCAAAATAGTCAAGAAAATGAAAAAAAAGACTAAAAGAATCCACAAATATACAAAACATGAGTAAAACAGAAGAACAAATAAACAGAAGTTTTGCATTTGTTTTTGTTTTGTATAAATAGTCCAGAAAATGATATGAATGAACTAGGAATTAAAAAAATAGCGTTGCTGCTTTTACAAATTATTTAAAACCACAAATAACCATCTCATATCTCATATTGCTAAATTCATTATTACTGTTATGATGATGTTTAATGATGATGATTTATTATGATAAATATATTTCTTTTGTCTCTATAATCATAAAAAGGCAGATTTTATTCATTCTCTTGGTGTCTTTGCATGTTTTGTGTTGCTTCTTGTATTTTCTGCTTTTTGCATCTTTTAGGCCTATTTTTGACTTTTTAAACCTTTAACATTGTGTTTTGTCTTTTTGCATCTTTTACATCATTTTCATCTTTTTGTGTCTTTTGTATCATTTTTGTCTTTGGCACATTTTATGTGCATCTTTCACAGCATCTTTTGCATCAGTTTAGTCTTTTCGCGTCTTTTACATTGTTTTCATCTTTTTGTGTCTAATTGTATTGTTTCATGTTGCATTTATTGTGTCTTATCACAGGATTTTGTTTTTTTGCATCCTTTCTGCCTTTTTTGCATCTTTCATGTCACTTATATCATTCTGTGTCTGCACTGTTTTCATCTTTTTTGCATGTTTTGTGCTCTTTCTGCAGTGTTTAATCTTGTTCCATCTTTAACCCTGTTCAGTGTCTTTTATGCCATTTTTTTGTCTTTTTGTGCCTTGTGCAGATTTTTGTGCTGCTTTTGTATTTTTGTATCTTTGCAAAATGTCTGTCCTTTTTGCATCTTTTACATTGCTTTCAACATTTTGTGTCTGTTTTTGATCTTTTTGCATGTTTTGTGTTTCCTGTGTTTTTGTCTTTTGCATCTTTCACATTGTTTTCTTCTTTTTGCGTTTTTAACATCATCACGTGTCACTTTCAACTTTTTGTCTCTTTGCACTGTTTTGCAACTTAACATCATTTTGTGTTTTTTGTGCCATTTTTGGTTTTTTGCACCTTTATGTCATTCATTTTCATGTGTCTTTTTGCAGGGTTTTTGTCTTTTGCATCATTAACATTGTAACGTATCAATTAAATCTAGTTTTTGACATCTTTGCCTTTTTTGATTTTTTTGCATTTTTCATCCTTTTGCATCTTTTATGAATGTTTCCATTTTTTATGTTATTATTATTATTTTTTTTTTACAAATTATTTAAAAAACACAAATATGATTCATTCAGCATTCACTCACAACCAAAAATTAGCCGATAAACTTGAATGAATGAGGATTTGACATTTATCTCTATCATACTGATATGGAAACGTGTATTATGAGGTCATTTTGCCTTTATTGTCCTGAAACTCTCCTGTCCCCTGAACAGTTATGATTTTTGAGCAAAATCATAACTGTTCAGAGTTTGATGCTTTCAGGATGTTTTTAAAAGACTAGACATCATTTGTGTTTTCAAATGTTTGAGGGAAGCGGAGGAGATTGGATTTGAATAATTTCTAATATTTTTAAGTCAAGCAAAGTTTGTTCATTCCCGCTTCTAACATGACTGGAGTGGATATTGAAATGATAAACCTTGCCCTGAGGCGCTGGATGAAAAGACAAGTCTAGTCAAAATGAAAAAAGCCTCATGTTCTCATATTAGTCATCAGTTCTTTTATCTTTTCGGAGTAGCTCTGTTTCTTTGCTGAGGTTTCAGGGTTTGGTGCGACATAAACCAGCAGGCACAGTTCAGTTCCTTCCAGTGACCTTTTGAACCCTTGAGTGAAAGTCCAGCTGCACCGGGACAATGAAGTCACGAGGAGAAACACTTACAAGCTCTGTGACACATTCTTACTGTGGCTGCTGCGATGAAGTGAGTCACTGGAACGCTGCTGCAGAAAAGGAACAGTGAGGCTGATGAAGAGTCTCTGAGGGCCTGAACATGTGGCTGTAACACAAGCAGATCCCTCCGTGGTGAAAGGGTGAAATACCTTTGACATGACTTTCGGAGCAGGTGCCTTTTTTTCATGTGAGCTTGTTAATGACTTCCTGGTAATGTGATTCTGCTGCCTCGTGTTCAGTCGTAACACAGGCTCTGGATTTCTTTCTCTTCAACTACTATGACTCTGGAGTCAGAGCTCATTGTGGTTGGGAGTGACGACATGGATCAGGTTCATCTTAAATATTACACAACTGCATCTGCATCAAGGGATTTGCTCCAGTTTTTTTCCACAGCTTGAAAAATAATCATCTATACCGAGAGCCAAGACAATTGACAAGCCCTAAACAGAACCATCTATTTTCATATTTTCACACCATGAAAATACTTAACTCCAAGTAAAAAAGCTTAGTTGAGTCAAAGTAAGTATTATTATCAAAATGTACTTAAAGGTCACATACAGTACTGTAAGAGTGCATCTATATTGAATTTTGATAAATAAAAGTTATAAAAATTACGAACCTGTTTATTTCTGCCACTTCTGAGAAATCTCCACAGGAGGGACAAAAAAACAGCACATTTTGAATTTGTGTAACTTGTGACATCATAGGTCAGACCCGTCATGGTTAAATAAAAACGCACTAGGTCCACCACGTTTCAACTAATAAATCATAGTCAAGCCAACTTTCAGACAAGAGACCAAACCTGACAATTAAGACAAATTATGAACAAAGTGAAGTTAAAACATGATTGTTAAAGGTCACATACAATGGAAAAAAATGCATCTTCACTTGCTTTTGAGGTTTACATAGACTTTGTGGCATGAAATAAAAGCTGTAAAAATATCAACTTTTTCAGTGTTGCAACTCCTGAGAAATCACAATAAGATGGATGACAGCGAAAACTGAATTCAATTGAAGTAGTTTTGTGTTTAATCATATCATATAATTCAATTTACAATTCAAAAAACCAATTTTTCTGTTAAGTATCATTTCAGCTGTGCGTTTTATTAGGATCTGAAATCCTTTTGACCTGTATGTCACTGAACTTAAGGTAATTGATCAGTTAATGTCTTACTTAGCACCAAACTAACTAAAAAAATCTAGATGGGATCAATTTATCATTAATTCCACTTAAGAAATGTAATATTAACCCTTTGCTGCTAAGGGCACTGACTTGTCCTGATAATTAATGTTGATCAATGTCTTCTCAGTGCTGATTATTATAGTGATCCATCTCTAGCTGCAAAGCAGATGGTGTAAAGAACCATTAAAACGTCTTAGATACTTTTGTTTTTTCCTGCTGTGTTCACAATTTTAAATTTATCAAATGAGTGCAGTTGATGTCCTGGTTTCATTTCTCTCTCACCTCACTGTGTGGTTTCTTTTTACTCATCTTCATCAGCTCCTCAGTGTGATTTCACAACAGCCATAACCGAGTGCTTTTGTCACAGACGGGTGCGTTTTCACCAGTCTCGTTTCTGTTCCTGTCAGATTCAAACGTACATGACTTTTGCGCTTAGTGTTGAGGATGGCAAAAGAAACTCAGTATGAAACTTAGGACAGTTGGTGATATGTGTGTGTTTACTCTCAGGGTGGTTCCTTGTTTTCGTGGTCGACACAGCAGAAGTCATCCATGCAAATATAAATGTCACAGAGAGAAGGAAAGCTGACGGTTATCTTATTGTTAATAAAATGTCTCCAGGATGTTTCCCTGTTAGATGATCTGTTTCCCTGTCGTGTCTGGCAGTGCGTCAGCTCTGACTCTGTGCTCCATTAGTATTTTCAGAGGTTGTTTGTAAAAATCCTCACTTGAATGATCCTTTTCTGAAAGCTGCAGGATGGCCTGGCAACCAGCAAACCAGATGACTGTCAGTACAGCTGAGAAACGGGCTTATCGGTCCTGTTTGACCGACAGAAGGACTGATTATTAATACGATATTTAGTTTAGATTCAATGTTGTAAAATAACTTGAATTACTTTTTTAAAAATCACAAATTCAGAGAGGAAATCTATTTGGTATTTTTGTGTTCTTTCATCTTTTGCCTCTTTCACATCATTTTTGACTTTCTGCATTTTTAATCTATGTATTTTACATTGTTTTTGCCAGTCTTTTGGATTGTTCATATGTGTTTCTGCTTTTTGTGTCATTTTCATCTTTGTGTGTCTTTTACATTATTTTTGCATCATTTTTGTCTTTTTTTTGGATTTGACATGATTCTTGGCATTTTTTACTGTATGTCATTTTCATCCTTTTGTGTCTTTATGTCTTATCAGGTCTTTTAGAATGTTTTAACTATTAGTGTGTTTTTGTATCTTTTATGTCAGTTTCAGTGTTTTGACTCTTATGCCTTTTATATAATTTAGACAGGTTTGTTTTTTGTTTTATCATTTTTGTCTGTCTTGTATATCATTATCCATTATGACTGTCTTTTTGTGTCTTTGCATTTTTGTATTCATGCATGTTGTACATCATTTTTTTGTTTTTCACATCTTTCTGTGTTGGTTTTGTATTTGTGTGTTATATCATGTCTTTGCATCATTTACAGTACCTTATGTTTTTATGTTTTTTTCTTGTTTTTTTGCAGCCTTTACATCTTTTATGTCATTTTCATTTACGTATTTGCCCCCATTTTGCATTTTTTGTATCTTTTGCATTTTTTTCATCTTGTTGAATCTTACTAATAAATTAATACCTCACATAGCTGTCTGCTTCCTTCACCTCTCACCCGGAACCAAAACGTAACCTTTAAACTTGAATCAAACAATGATTTAACCTTTATTGTGATAATGATCAATATGATATGAAAATGAGTATCAGGACATTTTTTTCCGTGTTATCCAGCTCTCTTATGATCTGTCAGCTCTTATCACCTGAGTGTTTCCTTATCATATGGGATGTGCATAGATTTAATTCACCTGTCTGGCACCCACAACAATAGATTAAGCTTGGCAGTGTCCACACAGGTAAATGTTTTCACCAGTGGCAACCTCAGTGACTGAGCCATGAGTCAAAAACTGTAGTACTGTCAGTGTCCTAGGGGCTAAATTCAAATGTGACTCAATCCCCATATACTCTTGCCTTAAAATGGCCAACTGTAGAGCAGAAATAAACATGTTCACAGCCTGGTGCAAACAATGGATATGGTCATAATTAAGGGGCCCAGGTGATTTGAATGACAGATGTGTCCAAGGCCAGGGGCTTCAGTGTTTCATAAAACCCACTCACACTCCACATCTAAGTCCTTTTCTGCATCAGTAGGAGTAACAAAGATCTATTTATGAAATTAAATCAGAGCAGGCTTCGCCAATGATTTCAAGCATTCTACACACTTCCAGTCTCCAGTGGGCAGGATCAGAAAGGTTGGGCCAATCATGTTCGCTTGTCCTTGGCCAACTACAACAATGTGGAATGATGCATTCCAGTTCCAATCAGAAGTCAGAATTTTCATGTTCTCAGTTGGAAATTTCAACTGGAACACCCCCTGAAATCAGAATTCCTATTTAGAGCCATCTTTCCAACTCTGGCTTTACAATTTAACAGGGCTGCCAGTCACACTGGCCAGCCCTATTGAACCATTCACACTCACATTCATGTTTATGGACAATTTAGAGTGACCAATTCACCTAACCCCCTAGTGGCTGTGGGAGGAAGCTGGAGTGAACCCACGCAGACACAGGGAGAACAAGCAAACTCCACACAGAAAGGCCCCACCACCCGGTGTTGGGGTTGAACATTTTTTGTTTTGTTTATTTTTACTCATTTTATTGATCATTCTGTTCATTTCCCCTCACTTTTATTAATTATTTTGTTCATTGTTGACTCATTGAATTGATCATTTTGTTAATTTTTACTCATTTTATTGATTATTTCATTCATTTTTACTGATTTTATGAATTGACACCAATATGAACTTGTTGTTTCATGACAATGTAAAAAAGCACACACTCCACAGGCTTATGCTTGGTCATAGGCCAGAGGTAAAAAAAAAAAAAAAATCACACGAACGGGAAAGACTGATATCAGAAGAAAAAGAGTGTTGTTTGTGAAGCAAAGGCCTTGGATGACAGCTGCTTGGCTTCTATCAGAGACATGGTCCCGTGAATCTGGCCACTAATGGACAGAAGCCCAAAGCTACAGAATGTCACAAATAACTAGGTGAAAGGTGGCAGAACTAAAGAGGAACAGTTTCATAATGTTTTCTAAGATTGTACAATAGCAACTAAAAGTTTAGCTTCAGTGTTTTTTCTTTATTTGTGTTATTTTCAACATTGTACATTAATGCTCTAGACATCCAAAGTGTGAAAAAACATCTATAGAATTATGTAGAAAACAAAAATGACCCAGAACATATTTTATATTTTACACTGTCCGAAGTAGCCACATTTACAGCCACGTTGACAACAGCTTTGCGTTCTCTCATCAGATTCATGAGGTTTTCAGTTCACAGGTGTGCCGTGCAAGAGTGAATTTGTCTTATTTCTTGCCTTTTTAACATGTTTTAGACCAGTGGTTCTCAAATGGGGCTACATGAAGGCATCCAAGGAGTATATGAGATTTTAAAAATACATCTATATATTTAAAAACTGTGCCTGGAAAAACACACAGCAGTTGCCTCCCTGCCACCAAGCTCGACAAAGATCCTTACTGGAGCGCACATTTCTCACTGAGAAGAACATAATTTTAAGATGATAGATTTGAATTTTTAGCAAACTTTTACTTAAGATGACATAAAATTTTTTGTCAACATTTTCTATGGATAATGATGTTATTGATTTCTTTCTTTGTGAAGACATGTTTATAAGTTGATGAATTCAGCTTGAAAAGAGATTTTTGTTATAACACCAAAATAGGACACTCATAATTTTTTTCTTCTTTTTTTTAGCCAGTCTTTAGTTATATCTAAACCTGTTTTAATCTTTTCATTTCCAAAGAGTTCAACACTACTACAAATAAGCAATGTTTTGCACAGTTACAAATAAATAATAAATTGGGCACTGATAAAGTGTTGTGTTTTACATCTTTTTTTTAATCCAAAAGTGCTTTATGCTGGTTAGGGGTTTACTTGACTGAAAATATTTTACAGGAGGTACATTACTGAAAAAAGGTTGAAAACCACTGCTTTAGACTATCAATTGTCTTTTGCAGAGAAAGAGTGAGTACATGTTTGGGCCTGAAAACAGTTTTTCCATAGGAATCTACTTCGCGGTTTTTGCCTATCGCGGGTTATTTTTAGAACGTAACCCCCGCGATACACGAGGGACCACTGTACTGAGTCAGTAGCCCCATTAGTACTACTACAACTACTGTACAAATCCATAACCACTCACTTAAGGAAATAGAAAGTCCATCATTACCGTACTATAAGAAATGAAGATAGATAGATAGATAGATAGATAGGTACATAGATAGATACATAGATACATAGATCACAAGGTCACAAATTATTAAGTGTGGTGATGGTAGAGGCAGTAATCTGAGACATTGGTTAATATCTGTGCAAGGCATGTTGACAGCGTGGTTGAGTTCAGGGTCTCAAGAAGTTTGAATGTGTCCCCAAGTGCATGCGCCAAAACCATTGAATGCTATCTGAGATTCTGTAAATTGTCGCTGAGGCTGGTAGTTCTAATATATTTATCCTCTGCAGCAGAGGTAGCTCTTAGTCTTCCTTTCACAAAAATACTGTGGTGAAAGTATCTCTCATGAGGACTGTCCCAGGAAAGGATGTACATGTACCGAGTTGTTTAACAGTTTTCTGGTTACTGCATAATTTCATACATGTTCCATCACAGTTTGGATGTTGTCAGTATTAATGTAGAATGTTGAAAATGATAAAACAAAGGAAAATCCACTGAAGGAGAAGCTTTTGACTGGTACTGTCCATGAAAAGGATGGACATATAGTGATTGTTATGGCTCACATCCCAGTTAGCTTAGAAATGTTTTGATTCCATTCCCGGACACCTAGGTCCGGGCCTGTCTGCTAAGCTACCAAGATAAATCCACATAACTAAGTGTTCAGGACTTGAGTTATATTTTATACTAGCCCTGGGTGGTGAGTTTTGCCCTATCTTATTGGAGGAGGAAGGTGTGTGTTTACAAAACTCACTGACACACGTCTGGATCTGGATCCGATGCCCGACCACCGGTCTCCGTCTCCCCGGTGGTCCGCCTTGTACTTCTGACGACTCAGTCACCCACTGCTAGGGGTCACAGGGTAATGTAGATATAAGTTTTTTAAGGTGAATATCTACAAACAGTGTAAGCGTACTGTTTAAAAGTTCGACGCTTTGTTCTAAATGGCTCAGTTCTTTCAGCTCTACTTTCACTTGGTTGAGCGGCTGGCTCAATTCTCTTCGTGGGTCTCTCAGTCCTCAATTCTGAATCTGTGTCTGAATTCTTGAGCTGTCTTCTCAATCCATTCTCCACTGTGTCTTCTCTTTGTCTGACTTCCCGCGTCCACACAGCGGTTTTTATTAACTCCGTCCCACACAGCTGCCCAGCATTACACTGATGAGAGTGAGTTGACAAACCACACCCACATCCTCCAATATGTGTCATATGTATTTTCCCATGAGCTGAAAACCTATGACTATGGAAACTAGGATCGTAACAGTGATACTAGTTTGAAGAGGTGTCAATCTGTAAAGCAGAAGGTCCCCACCTATTGCTGACTGATGACAAGCAGGCCGAGCTGGTCCCACTGTAGGTGTCGATGCATCGAGATAAATCAGCTTTCCCTTCAAAAGATCCTGTTCTCGTTTATATTTATGTGCTCTTCAGAATCCTACGGGTGACATCATATAGAGTTTGTTTATTCCTCATACACAGTCTGTGGTTCTCACAGTGAGTCTTCAGTTTCAACCTCAGTTTATTCTCTGGGGGTTGCACTCTCACCTCTGATGCAAAAACATTTCAAAGGAAGCGCCATGTAAAAACCCATTCTACTCTGCATACGCTGCTGTTTCAACACGGTTGAGAACTTACCGAGTCATTCTCTCATCCGTTTTCTTGCATCAGCAGTCTGACCCACAGGAATTTCCCGCTTTCATTTTAGAAGAAGAGGAAACCCACAGATGTCCTCAGGTGTTTGCTTGCACTTGCGTTGTCTACAGCTGGAACAGAGACCAGCTGAGTTTCTGAGTCCACGTGTTGAGGGTTTCGATATTTAAATCCTAGCTGAAGGAGATTTGGGACTTTTTGAGAAAGTTTCCATCAGTTCTTGAGTTTGATTCTTCTGTTCTGTGGTCAGGTGAATGCCTCAGACCAATTTAAATGAGCTTTGGTCCAGAGAAGATGGTGGCGTTTCTGGATCATGTTCACATATGGCTTCATCTTTACATGGATCAGCTTTAACTTGTATTTGTGGATTGCACAGTGATTTCTGGAAGTGTTCCCGAGGCCATGTAGTGATTTCCAGTAAAGAATCATGTCTGTTTTTAATGCAGTCTCAACTAGCGCCTGAAGATCACCAGCATCTAGTTTTCACCTTCAACTTTCCACCTGATTCTCTGAATCTTTTGATGATATTATACACTGAAGATGGTGGGATCTTCAATGTCCTTGCAATTTTACACTGAGGAACATTTTTCTGAAACTGTTTCACAATTTTTAGATGCATTTTGTCACAGATTGTTGAACCTCTGTCCATCTTTACATCTGAGAGGCTCTGTCTCTCTAAAATGCTCCTTTTATCACCAGTCATGTTGCTGACCTGTTACTAGTTAACCTACTTGTCAAATGCTCCTCCAGTTATATTTGTTTGGTGCCAGTTGCTTTACCAGCCTTTTGTTTTCCCTGTTCCAACTCTTTTGAGATGTTTTGCTGCCATCGAATGCAAAAGGAGCTAATATTTTACTTGAAATGTTAAAATGTGTCAGTTTCAACATCTAATTTGTTATGTTTGTAAATTGTTATGTAAATAGTGATGTGTTTGTGTTTGTGCAGGTCAGTGTCACAGTTCAGAGTTCTGGAATTCAGACGTGGACCTTTGTGTCCCATGTGCATCATGCAAACAATACCCGAAGACTCCATCATGCAACACATGTAAGACCTACCACCGAGCTCATCACAATGCTCATGTAGTTTGTTCAATATTTAAAAATGTGTGTAGAATGAACAGAAGCAGTATTCAAGTATTGTTACTTTATAATAACTCAAGTAGAAGTACTCATAAAAATAAGTACCTAAGTAAGAATAAAAAGTAATGAGCAATTTTATAATACAGAATTCATAACAACCTCATACATCAGGTTTGAACCGGTTCTTTATCCTACAGGTAATAACAATTAAAAAGTGCACATTATCAATAATAGTATCAGATCCAGAACTGGGTAAATGCATGGTGTTAAACACTGTTCATTGAACATAAAAAAAACCAAAAAACGTTGATGACATTCTCAAAATTTGCTCATTGCAAGGTTTATTGCTTATTTTGATCATTTTTGTTCAGTTTTTGAGTTTGCTTGATTGTTCTGTTGAATTCCTTGATTATTTTGTTAATATTTTAGCTCTTTCTTGGTCAGTTTAGCTGTTTTTTCATTTTTGCTTATCTTGTGGCTTATTTTGGTCATTTACATCATAAACAAAATCTACTTAAAAGTGACTCCTATTTACTGATGTATGTGCCCTAATGTAACTGAGTAGAAACACATTGTTTTCATCACCATTGCAACTGAGTAAGATGTACATTTTGTGAGTCAGTACTACCTTCTTGTATCTTCTACAAGGCAAATCCGTGGAGGAGACTCCTGATGTGTGGAAGTTGGCGGCCATCACCAGTTTCTCTGTGCTGGCTGTGGTTCTGGTCGGGGCAGCTCTAATTATTGGAGTTATGGTACATCGACGCAAGTCACACAAACGACCTTTACGTGGTGAGATGTTTTTTTTTTTAATTGAAAGACATAGCAGATACACTCACTGGCTATTTTATTAGGTACTGTACACCTTGCTGGTACTGGGTTGGACCTCGTAGCTATCATCAGATGGTACACTGGTCCTAAAGGGATGGACATGGTCAGCAGCAGTACTCATGTAGGCTGTAGTGTTTAAACAATGGACAGTTTGAACTAAATGTCTCAAAATGTGCCACCGCCAGCAGCCTGAAGAGTTGATACAAGGTAGGATGGATCCATGCTTTCATGTTGCTTATGTCAATCATTACTATAACGTCCAGATGTCAGAGTGGAAATCCAGACTCACTAGACAAAGCAACATTTTCCGGCCTTCTACTGACCACTTGTACTGAGTCCATGTGAACTGTATTCTTAGTTTCCTGTTCTTAACTGACAGGAGTGTCACCATGTGTGATCTTCTGCTGCTGTTGTCCACCTGCTTCAAGGTTTGACATGTTGCACGTTCATAGATGTTCTTCTGCATTACTCATTTGAGTTATTGCTGCAGTGACTCAAATGACCCACAGTTCAAGCAATCAGAGATGTTTCTGTTGAAAAGTGGGCATGAAATCAGAGTGAATGACAAGAGACTCTTGGAAAGTCAAAACCCTTTATTTTGTCAACACTTCTATTGTTTTGTCAACAACAGAAGTCTTTAGACAAATAAATTAAAGTGTTAAGATATGGAATGGATTGTTGCGGTGTTGAGAGTAATGCAGACCCTGTATCCGTCAGTTGTGGTGAAGAAGGAACTGTGCTGACAGGCCAGTCTACTTTCCTATCCTCATCCATGGCCATGAGCTTTGGTTTGTGAACAAAACTCTCTCTTAGAGATAAGGTAAAAAGTTCAGAGAAGAACTGCTGCTCCTCCACATCCAGAGGAGCCAGTTGATGCGATTTGGGCATCTGATCCAGATGCCTGCTGGATGCCTCCCTGGTGAGGTGTTTCAGGCATGTCCAAGTGGAAGGATGCCCTGGGGAAGGAACTAGACATGCTGGGGTTGCTCTGTCTCTTGGCTGGCCTGAGAACATCTCAGTGTTTGATTGCTTGCTGGCTTGGGCATCATGCTCCTCATGGAGCATGATCCTCTTCCTTTACAACTGTGAGACTTTGGGTCTCAATGGGATCACCTGTATAAATAAAGGTTAAATAAAAATAAAAATAAAAATAAGAGGAGTTGGAGGTGGCTGGGGAGGAGATCAGGGCTTCTTTGCAGGTTATGGAGTTCTAGAGAACTCCTGCAGTCATATGACTGTTGAATTTATGTTCATATTGAATGGCAGAAATGTCCCTTGGCTGGATCCTTGACTTTGAGAAACAAGTATAATTCAGATTCAGTCACTAAAAATGACTGTATGTAGCTGTTTCATGCACACAAACCAAGAACCTGTTTGGTAAAAAATTAACTTTAGTGTATGTGACCATTTTCCTTGTGTAAACTTGATTTGTCCTCTATACTTTTTATGTAGAGTCTCAACTGGACATTACATGAGTTAAACAGTAACTTAGCCCTGGACTTCGTTGTATCAAACATAGGTTTGTGAAGGCACACAATAAAGGTTAAGTAAAAAATGCACTACAATGTCTGCCAATGTCTAAAGAAATGAACTCTATATAAGAAACACATATGATGGATGGAAATTCTAACCATATTCTTTATTTTGTACAGAACCCATTGAAGAAACTGCAGGTCCACTTTATCAAGCTTAACAGTTCAGTAAGTATATTTTATTGATTTTGTGATATTTGCTATGATTGAATATTGTTAATTATTGTTGCAATATCAGTGATGTAGCACAATGGGTCATATGGGTATAGGTGGTGATAGTAATAATTAATATAAGAACCATAATTAATAAAAATTAATAAAAGAACAAATTGCATGGTGAGAGTAGGAGAGATATGGAGTAGATTGTCATATTTTTTGTTAGTTTTTTGTAAAAACAAAATCATAAAATGTACACTGCCAGTCAAAAGTTTGGACACACCATCTCTTTCACTGTTTTTTTCTTCATTTTTATTATTTTCAGCTTTGTACATTACTATTGAAGACATCCAAATTGCAAAAGAACACGTATAGAATTATGTAGTAAACAAAAAAATTCCTAATGTGCTTTAGCTCATCAATTGTCTTGTGCAGTCGGTAGCCCTATTAATGCTACTACAACTACTGTACAAATACATATGATGGCAAGAAACACTCAGTTAAGTAAAGACAACAGACAGTCTGTTATTACTTTAAGAAATTAAGATAAGTCATTTTGAAAAATCTTATGAAATTTGTGTTAATAATAAAGTGAACAAAAATGAGCAAAACTAACTAACATAATGAATGAAAATGGGTTATTAATTAAACAAAATTAACAAAAATCTATGTAAAAAAATCAATAAAACGAACAAATAAACAAAATGAATCTGTGCTAGTTCTCAGACATTTTAAAAATGTCTTCATTTTCTTCAATTTATTTATCACATTGCACATTTTTATTTAGAGCTTATGACCAAAATGTGGAGCAGCTCACATATGGTGAGGATTCATGGATGGTTCATTGATTTTGAATTGGGATGTTCAAATTCCTTTTGTCAGGTGTCCATAGAGTGGCATGTGACTCTAAAACATTGAATCTGGTCTCATAAGGACTTTGAACTGTTCATATTCCAACATCATATGACTGACCAGCATCTTGTTCTTCACAGCCTCATCTTCCTCTGGAAACAGATGTGACGGCACCACAGAGTGACTGGTCCAGGGTCAGACTGAAGGCCTGGGCCATGAATGACGTACTCTGAGTGCAGGGTACCTCCTAACACCAATTGGACCAATTTAATTTATTACACTGAACAGATGTGTACAGTTCTCATGCTCAGAGTATGTCCAGTAGTGACCAGAGGATTTACCAAGAGCAACTCACACCTCTGTAGGAATAGTAATATTATACTAGTGGTATCATCTTCAACTTTGTGTGCCTTTATATTCCACTTCATGGATATTTTTATCCTGAGCCCTTTGCTGGTTTACAGGCATTCATATGTACACTCAACAAAATTATAAATGCAGCACTTTTCTTTTTTTGTGAATTAAATTAAAAGATTACCTACGATTACCTATATGCAACCCGAGAGCAATCTGGTCTCTTTATCAAGCTTAACATTTCAGCTTTTCTAATAAAAGTGTTTATTTTAAAGAAACACCTTTATTAGGCACTGAGGTAAAGCTTCACAGAAAGCATAAGAAGGGGCAGAGACCTGTCAGTACATGTATGACCACCATTTGCCTTCACATAGAGCTGATCAGTTTATTGGTTGTGTGCTGTGGATTATTGGTCCACTCCTTAATGGCCAAGATGTGGACATTGGCTGGAAATGGAACCTGCCGTTGTACTTGTCCATCCATCCTAAATGCGTTCATGTCTGGACTGTAAGGAGCCATGCAAGAACTGGAATGTTTACTGCTTCCAGGAATTGTGTACGGATCTTTGCTATGTGAGGCTGTGCATTGTCATGCTGCAGCATGAGGTGATGCTGGTGGTGGAATGGAAGACAATGGGCCTGAGGACGTCATTACCATGCCTCCGCCATCAGTAAGATGGATATGTTCACTGTCTGTATCTTATGCCTAAATTGTAGATCAATGTAAACTTGATATATGTGGACTGCATTTATTTGCCAGATTTATATCAGAAATTAGTAACAGGCTAGCTAGTGTGCTATATGTTTATATCATGGAGGTATCGTAAGAACTGGAAACCGGAAGCTGATTCCCCCAGTGGCCATTCGGTGGTATTACATGCTGGCCTAGAGAGCATTTTCCTCATAGATCACAATGATAAAAGAAAAGACTGACAGGACACCTACATCTGCAAAAATATCAGAAATGATTCTACGTGATCAGTTTTTATGAAATATAGGTTTAAAACATTTTAAATCACCAAAATGCACAAAAAATAGGTTTTTAAAATCCACAACGTCACCTGCAGTGCACAGTTTGAAAAGTCACTGGACGAGTGACAAGGCAGAGAGCTTGAGAACCTACTACACCTGCGCAGTGAGCCACATAACACATGAATAATGCAGAAATCTAACTTTTTTGTCCTTTCATTGCCACTAATCAGCTTTCCATAGGGAATGAAGGGCCGCCGTCTTTGACCCCGTGGCTTGGTGTTTATCAGTAGCGTGCTCCTAGCTGGTAGACTGAATGAAATTAGATGGAAATTAGATGGATTAAATTTGGATTTTCACCTTATCTATTGTGTTCTATTGTAGGCAGAGTCTACATATACTAAGTTTACATGGGATTTATTTGTTTTATGCGTAAAAGGGGCATAGCCTTTCAAGCCAACCTGGAAGATTCTGCATTGACATGGCTCCATATGGTCTGCGGTTGTGAGGATCTCTGTTGGAGGTGGATTATGGTGATGAAATAATATTCACTTCATGAGTAACAGCTCTGGTGGACATTTCTGCAGTTCCATGCTCCCTCAAAACTCATGGTGTCTTGTGTTGCATAAAATTGCACATTTTTAAATGCCCTTTTATTGTGACCAGGTCAATGCAATACACTGTATGCAATAATTATGTTCTTTAATCAGTATGTTAATGTCTCATTTGCCAGGTGGATGGATTCTTTTAGAAATTTTAACACATTTCTGAACCTAATCTGACAGATCTAAGGCTTTGGTTGGCTTATAAGTAATCGTACATATTTTTCAATTCATGAAAAGTAGAAGCAAAAACAAAAGTGTATTTTTGTTGAGTATAGATACGACATTGATGAGACAGATGTTTTCCAGACCTGTATTGTGCTGTTTCTTCCAGTAGGACTCTGATGAATGTAACACTTGGAGTTAGATGGAGTCTCTGCTGGTGCCTTATCACAAACAGCCTCACAGATGAATCAGAGACAATATTGTCGGGCACATTAAGGCCATGTGAATGTAGCTACTTTTAGGTGAAATGTATCAGCCTTTGTCCCTGCCAGTACCTCCATGTATCTATTCTTTTAGGACTGTTATGAAATGAAGATAATTAACTGCCTTCAGACACTGTTTTAGATCTCTGAGACCAAATCAGACCCTTTATCATGTGTTATGTTGCAACACTGTGTCATCTGTTTTCATTTTTTGGAGATTTTAGCTGAATTTCTGTCTTACACTATAAATTTATGTGCCCATAAATGTAGATTTTAGGGGGGATTCCTCCCTATTTTTATATATTTTTTCCTCCTCAATATTTGTATGTTCATTTGACACCCCCCCCCCCCCTCCGCCCCCAAATAAAACACTTTACTTTAGAAGTTATGCAGCTCTTTTGTCTCTAGAAATGCTACGTTACACCAGTAGCAGCAGTTTTGTCTCATTGTTGGTTAATTTCATTGTCTTGATTATTTTGTTCATTTTTGTTGATTTTTTAGAAGATTTTGTTAATTTTGATTTAGCACTTTTATTATTTATTTACATTAAAATAAACTAAATCCATTAAAATCAAATGCTCATTCATTTGTTTGCTAGCTTTGTTTTATTCACTTGTTTATTTCCTTCAGTTTTGTGATTACTTTGTTCATTTTTGTGCATCATCTTGATTATTTCCTTTATTTCTGTTCATTTTTATGTATATTCTGTTTACTTTTTACCCATTCTCTTAATTATTTAGTTAATTTTTATTCATTTTCTTGATTATTTTGTTCATTTTGTTTATTTGAATGTTTTCTTGATCACTTTTGTTCACTTTCCTCATTATTTTGTTCAATTTTGTTAATTTTCTTGATTATTGTGTTTGTTTTTCATCATTTTTCTGGCTATTTGGTTCATTTTTGTGCATTTTCTTGGTTAGTTTTTTCTCTAGTTTCTTGATTATTTTGTTGATCTTTGCACATTGTCTTAATTATTTTCTTGAGCATTCTATTTATTATTTTTACCCAATTTCTTATTTATTTTGTTAATTTTTATACATTTCTTTGATTATTTTGTCAATTTTTATACTTATTTTCTTTGTTTTTTGTTCTTTTTTGTAATTATTTGGTATTTTTTAGCCATTTTGTTGCTTAGTTTTTGCACATTTTGTTTACTTGATCGCCCCCCCACCCCCCACAAATATTCAGACAAAATCTACACCCTTGCATGTGTCCCAGTGGTAAATAACTCAGACAGGATGTTTGAAACACTAGACCGTGAGCATGTGGGAATGTTTCAAAGAAAGTACTGTAGTTATGAAAACTACACCTATTTTTTTTTAGGTGGAGCTACACAATAACAACAAACTCTGACCTGCCGAATCATTTCAGAACTGCAACAATAATGAAAAAAAAGAGATGGATGTCTGTTTTTCATTTTCTGGCAACGAGAAAACAAGCAGGCTGTTGTTTCGTACTTTTTTTCTTGCTCAAACTCTGTCTTTTCCTTTTTCTTTTCTTTTTTTTAACCAAACTGTTGTGTGACTGACTATGTTACAGGTCATATTTTTATCCTCTGGTAGCAAAAAAATTACCTAATACTTGCATATTATTTTGTTTAGATTTATATATTATTTATTTGAACACATCTTGCAGTGTTGTGTTGCATCAACTGTGAGGTACAAGCACACTTTTAAAGGGACTCCAGTGAAGCTTTTTGTTTCTTCTACCAGGCCAGACGACGACGTTACTGAGCAATAAACTAACATTTCCCGGGTCTTTTCCTTGCTTTGTATAGAGAATTGTAAATACTGTACATGCACTGGCTTCTTTTAGGTTATGCGATCTTATAAACTGCTCTCTGTAACAAATGTATTTTCACAATAAAACTGACAACTTCAAATAACATTGTAAGGCTGTGTTTTACTGTGTACTGTCATCGTCTGTCTGTTTGTATAGCCATGAGGTCTCGGCCTCAAATTGTGAAGCACCTAGAGCTAATCAGTGATTATGATTGGCGCTATACAAATAAAATTGAATTGAATTGAACTGTGTGTACAGTGCTGAAAAATCTGCCACAGACTTTTAAGATTGCACCTTTCAAGCCTGGAAAAGTCAGGAAATAGAGTAAACTTTTCTAAACAAGAAGAAGCTGTGGAACAGCTAATCTCCCACCTTCTTTTGAAATCGACCATGACCTTCACCTTGGAATTTCAGCACCTACTAATCTTCAAGGTCAAAGTCATTTGGTGTGTGAAGTGTCCTGGAGTCTAACCTATCACATATTATTTGGTGTTTAGCTATTGTAGTTTTGGTACGATGAGTCAAAATATATATATATTTTTGTTGCAATTACCCAATTAAAATACAAATTAGGTGGTTGTTGTTATAGTTTCCCTTCCCTGACTACCCATGTAGTGTGAAAAAGTGCTTGCCCCCTTCCTGATTTCTTATTTTTTTTTATATTTGTCACACTTAAATGTTTCAGGTCATCAAACAAATTTTAATCATACATTTAAGAAAACACAAGTAAACACAAAATGCAGTTTGTAAATTAAGGTTTTTATTTTTAAGAGGAAAAATAAATCCAAATCTGTATGGCCACGTGTGAAGAAGTGCTTTGTGATTTGTGACATCGCAAGTTATAACAACTACAGTCAAGATTAACTGCATTACCAGCCCCCACACTACTGACATTTTTTTTCAGGAAACTGATCGCAAAAAGACCATTATTTTGTGCTTAAAGGTGTTGTCTATGATGCTGGGAACCTAGCTAGTAACCGACTGTTCATGGTGGACCGATATAAATTATTACACAGGTGACCTGCCAGTCAACTCGGCTTACACTATCACAGTTGTCAAGCTACACTGCCTGCCCAAAAAAAGGTCACCACCTGGATTTAAATAAGCAAATAGGTACGAGCCTCCCATCTGATAATTTCTGCATGGGTGATTATATTTCTGCTGGCAACAAGTGATATAAGGATAGTGGGGAACCATCATATTTGAAGAAAAAATGTGGTTGGAAAAAAATCTTGAATGATCATGAGAGGTAATCACTTAAATGTGTGGTGAAATCAAATTGTAAAAAACAACAACAGTAGAACACAGGACTATGTTTAATAGTGAAAGTAAAAGCATTTTCACACATACAATGTAAAACATAGTCCTGAGTTGGGTGATGGTTCCCCACTATCCTTATATCACTTGTTGCCAGCTGAAACATAATCACCGATTTAAAAATTATCCAATGGGAGGCTCGTACCTATTTGCTTAGTTAAATCCAGGTGGTGACCTTTTTTTTGGGCAGGCAGTGTAGTATGTCTGTTCTTTGTTGCTTGTACCAGATGTGGAAGGAATCTGAAATGCAGACTGTTCCTCCTCGGTGGTTAGATAAGCCACAGTTGGTAGCTGCATGTTAGCTATAGCTAGAACTGTTTTCAACTCTATGAGTGAATGCATGAGCTCATGCACCTCTGAGGTTGTAAGCCATGTTGGCTGGCAGGTCGCTTGTCTAATCATTTATGTTGGATTGCAACAAATGATCAGCTATGAGCTAAATTCCCATCGCAGACTGCACCTTTAAGGCGGCCTTGTGTGAATCTGATCCTAAGTCACCTTGGGAATAATTTACAGTTCTAACAATCGCTGATGAAAAGAGAGTGGACACGTGTTCTGTTTTCACTGAGAGGTGTTGTATCCACCACACACTGTAAACAGCGCATGTCAAAGTGACAGACACCCTCAAAAACCAAGGAAAAATCATCAACACACTTTAGTAAGACACATATACAGTAAATGGTATAGACATATATTTAACTTAAGATATGATACCTTTAAAGGTAAGGTTGCATTAAAAGATGATACCTCTTATGAATTTGTACATGATAAATGGTCTTGCATTTAAATAGCGCCTCACACTGCTATTCCTACCCTATTTTCTCTTTTGTAAATTTGCTGATGCCATGTGTTTAACCTCATGTGAAAATATGTTATGAATTAAAACACATTATAATGCCCTACAATGGCAAAGTGCAGTAACAATGGAAAGGAAACTGAGAAAAATTAAAGTTAATACTCATTTTCTTGATTATTTTGGTCATTTTGCTATTTGTAGTGTTCATTTGTCAGCTTATATTTCTTCATTCAGTAATTTCGATGTTTTCCTGTTTCTTTTATCAATTTGTCTTTTCTTATGGTTTTCTTATGTTCATCTTTCCTCATGATTTTTTTTGCTGTTGTTCATTTTGGCTTGCTTTTTTCATCTAACTTTGTTCATTTTCTGAATTATTGTCTTTAAATCGACAAATAAACCCCTTGATTGGTGGACTGTTTTTCATCTGTTAAATTTGGACACATAGTCATTTTTCAGTTCAAGTTCATTATGGGGTTTTGAGAACCATAACATAGCAGTTGGCGTTTGCAGCTGTGATGCACTTTAAAATGTGTTTGCTCTTCATTTTTCTTTTTTTTAAATGTTCCTTTGTTTCCTGTAGTGGTAGTATACAAATGCAGATGTTATGTATGTGGTCTCAGGAACACATCGATGTATCTCTTGAACTGAAAAAGCTTGGGGTTTATGTGCTACATAAGTAAAGGCATCTCCACCTCAGAGAGAAGACCACATTTATGCCTAAAAATTCCACAGGATGCAGGAAATTAAATGTTTAACTTTTAAAATTTCCTGGAGGAGCTCTGCACCCCCACTGAATCCACAAACAAAGCCTATGTACAGTACATGGTTAACATCACAGTTTGGGGCTTTAAAATGGATCCACTCACAAATGTTAACGTCTATTTGTGAGCAGGTAATCCTGTTGAAATCTGATCAGTTTTTTTCTGTGAGTCGGTTCCACATTTTATTGTGAGGTTTCTGCAGGTCTTTGGAAAGTTTAAAATCTGATCCTCTGAATTTCTTAAAGTGTCTTACATGTGATTTGCTGTGTTTTAAATAATGTTACTCCGACTTACATAAAGCTGCAGTGATGTTTTTGCACATTAAGTATTAAAGATACAGCACTTTAGAATAGGGAACAAATCACTCCTAATTAACTCTTAGTAACTCTAACAATTACACTTAATTCTAAAAAATACCCAGTACAGTACAAAAACATAGGCTAATATGCAAATAGTTAATGCTTAATAACCCTAACAATGATCCAATACACTACAAATACATATGCTAATAAAGAACTAATCAATGGCTAATATATGTACCCTGTTCTAAAGTGTGAAATAGAGTTGGATTTTTTTTTTAACTGCTTTAACAATGTTTTTTAGACAAATTATTGTTTTTAGCAATACAGTGGCACTACTGTAGTGTTCAGGAACAGTACATCTTATAATGTTTTAAGAACTTATAAATTTCTCATTTATGAAATTGGTTTTTAAGTGTGTGAATAGTCTTGTACCAGAAGTATTCAGTCAAATGATTTTAAAGTACAACAGTGATGTCAGGAGGCATCAGCAGGTGGAGAATGCAAACCAGCAAAAAGTAAACCATCAGTTGGTCAGTCCTCTTTTTGGTTACGGGTTTTCACAGGTCTGGAATATGTTACTTTCACAAAAAAAAAGAAAAAAAAACATTAACAGGTTTTAGATGTTTTAATACTGGTGCAAAATTATGGCTTAAACAAAGACAAATTTATCAACACTGAACTGAAGATTCATTTTGTTGTTTGGAAGCTGTCTGTATTAGTCATGTTTTTTTGTTTTTAGTGTTAATGTCTGTATCAGTATTTATTAAAAGCCTAGCTAAGGACAAGGTCTGCAAATTAGCAACAGCTAGAAGTCATGACATCGGTTGCAATATTTATAATGTAACAATGTTGATACATGTTGAATATCGAACAATGTGTATTGTCCCTGTCAAATAAATGTAAAATAATTAAATGAATAAACAAAAAATTGTCCACTGAAGCGAACCACAGATCAATGAGTTAAATTGCATTTTAAAGGTCATTTAACACTTACACTTTATATTTACACATCCTATGTGTCTATTAAAGACTGGTGAGAACAGTGAAGTGTTGATTTAAACTTTCTTCTTTGAGACTCTGCTGCACACACTCTGACTTTACTGCATTGTGTTGAGTGCTGCCCAGTTTTCATCAGAAAACACTCTGAACCACGAGTCATTCTGAAAGTGACCCGGGATCAGAATATGATATAAGTCTAATGTAAAAACAGAATAATGACTTTTTCATGGCCAGGTTTTGGACCTGTGGGCCAAATGCTTTTTTGCTTGATGGTGAGCTGTGATGTCACAAATTACAAAAATTCGAAACAGCACGTTCTCCTGTTGTCCATCTCGTGGATGTCTCCGCACTGAAGTTCAAAACCCAGTAAAGATGGATGTTCACTGTATCGACCTTTAATGGTTCATATTTTTAGTGTAAACATGAGAGACTACTGTATGTGGCTGTTTTTTTGTAAAACACTAATTCAGTTGACATTTTGGATTAAAATTAGCAAAGCAACACTACTTCAGTGTAACAGGAAACAGATTTGTGCTTTGTGATTCTTCTGCAAAATACGGTTTTAGAAAATATGAGGTATGTCTATTAAATACCAAGACTGTGTTTATGAGGATAAATCCACGTTCTTCACAATCACACAGCGTTATATATCACAGGTTGGGTATTCACACACAACTGCTGTAAGCTTCCAATAAGTGACGTCTTTAGTTCACTGATAGCTCCTGACTGATCTGCACATATTTTGTATGAAGGCTTGAGAAAATGATTATCTTAAAAGTTGAACAACACATTAACTTGCAGTTTTTGGTGAAATTAAACAAAACAGCAGCTAAATCTTTAAATGCATTAACTTAACAATAACAGGGAAACAACATATATATCATACAGCAATGTAAAAAAAAAATTACATATGTTGTGGAATGTGTCTTAAATGTGTTTTGGGGAAAACTGGTGCAGTTAAATCAAACTGTTACTGTAATACAGAACACAACCTAAATAGACTGGGTAAGCACTTACTTGCCACATGGGTAGTCAGGGTAGGGTTACTATGGCAACCATCACCTAATTTACATTTTAATTAGGTAATTAATTAGGCAATTGCAAAAAATAACATTTTGACCTATTGTACCCAAACTACTATAAGTAGAGGCACCAAATTTTAATATGTGATAGATTAGGGGGTATCTCACTCATCAAATGACCTTGACCTTAACTCTGACCTTGAAGATCAGTAGGGTCTGAAATCATTCCACTTTAATCTGCATACATTTCTAGCTATGTAGTGAGATAGAAGATGTCATATACCCCTGGGTTACTGACTTCACTGATTATAACGATGCTGCGACCTTCAAGGAAAAATGTCAAGGTCACATTAAGTTTCAAGGTCATACATCTAAAGTTCATTACAGCATATACATTACATTACCTTTTGTATTAATTAGTTTAAACCAACAAAACGATCAGCTTTTTCATTAGTGTTTCCCAGAACTGAGCAGGAATTTGTCATTTCACAGCTTCTTGTTACTGACAGTGATGTAATGCCAGTAACTATTTTGAATAAAAAATAACAAAAAAAAAACAAGAAATTACTTGTGGAAATATTTGAAATTATGTTTGTAACATCATTGAATCGACTCAAAAACACAAACCTGAAACAAGTTTTCTTTTCCAAGTCATTTAATGTCAACTAGGTTCATTTTCAATAATTTGCTTATATTCTAACCTAACAAAGAAGTAAAAACCTATGCTTAGGAGTGACAAAATAGTTCTATAAATATGAATTAAATATTGAGCAAATAGTGAGATATTTTTCAGCACTCAAAGGTCAATAAATCAATAAACATATGGTATATGCTTTTATTATACTATACCTAATGTAGCGTTTTTCTTCCTGCAGATGAAAATCTCCATAAATGTACAGATGTCAGTCTAATATTTACATTGAGGTGAACACAAACCGCAAATACAGAGTGAATGTGTTTACTGTTGCAGGAGATGAGGAATAACTGAAAGTGCAGGGATCATTTTATAGGCTACCATGAAATACTGTATGAAAATATGTTGCATGACAAAACATGACACATATGACTTCTAAAACCCCCCCCCAAAATGTGATTTTTCAAGGCTAGTATCAGAATTCTGAGTCTGAAGCCACTGCATGAGAAGACGGAGGTCCTCAACTGTGGTCGCTACATTTTCCAATGGTTGTCGCTTTTATCAAACGCAAACCACACAAAGGTCGTTATCCACACGCTGTTAAAAATATACAATCTGAGGGTTTTTTAACCTAACACTGCAGTCAAATTTAAAGATTAAAATAATCCAAAAATGAACAAAAATTCTAAAGTAATCAAAACAAAAAAAGAAAAACATGAAAATACCCACAAAAGTAACAATAGTAAAACTAACAGAAATAAACAAAAAGTAACAGAATAATGAAGAAAATGAACAAAATAAACCATAAGACAGACAAAAATGAACAAAAACCAAAAAGTGGACAAGATAATCCAACAGAGGAAAACAATCAATTACTAAATAGAGCAACTAGGAATATGAACAAAAATGATCAAACAATGAAGAGAATAGCCCAGACAATTAATGCAGATTATAAAAATTATGAATTGTGACTAAATCAATAAATCAATAAAATGAACCATAAAAATCAAGAGAGCAAAATAATCAGAAAAGTAGACAAAGAGAATGAACGAACAACTTGGAAAAATGAAAAAGAACTCAAATGAACAAAATGATCCAGATGATGAACAAAGATGAAAAAAGTGTGAAATTAATATAAGTGGATTAAAAAAGATGAAGAGAAGAGTAAAGAAAATTACCAAAATAATCAGCAAAATGAACAAAAATGATCAGCGACCAAAATAATCAAGAAAATAAAAAATGCAAAAAAATATACAATTAACAAAAATGAATAACAACTTAAAGTGAACAAAATCTACCATAAAATGGACAAAAATGTTCAAATAATTAACAAAGTAATCAAGAAATAAAAAAAAATCACAAATTAATGAAAAAAACATTACAACTTACAAAACTGAATGAAAAAAATGGAGTATTATAGAAAGCAGCCAAAATACTCCACAAAATAATCAAGAAAAAGAACAAAAATGATCAAACATTAAATACCATAACCTAGTCAAGAAATATTCGAAAATGTATAAAATTAACAGTTAGTTACAAAATAACAAAATGAACAACAAAAATCAAAAATGTGAACAAAATAACCCATGAAATGAACAAAAATGATCATCAGATGAATAAATCCATCAGGAAAATAAACTAAATAATCATCAAAATTAAAAAATGATCAACCGATAACCAAAACAATCAACACAATAAACAAAGATGCAAAAAATTTCTGAATATTGTAACACAATATTCAGAAAACAAACTAAATAACCAAGAAAGTGAACAAAATCATATATTGAGTAGATAAGACTGTTCAAATAATCAACAAAGTAATCAAAAAATAAACAAAACAATCCACAAAATGAGGAAAAAAATATAAAACTTACAAAAATGAATTAAAAATGAACAGACTCGTCAAGGAAATGACCAAAACACTCCACAAAAATTGAACAGAAACTGAACAAAATAAAGGCCAAATAAATGAAAATAAAGTATACTCAGCTACAGCATGTCAATAATAATACGATATCAGATAAAATCAACAAACGCCGTATAAATTTTTTCAAAACCACACATTTTGCCCAGTTTTAAGTCCCAACCCCCAGCTGAGGACCACTGCTGTAACACAATACAAACAGTCCGTGCATTGAGACAATACTTGGAGCATATTGCTTATATATTATGACCCGCTAACTGTCTGAGGTGAAGAATCAAGCAGCCGTCTCATTGACTGCCAGTTAAGAAGAAGAAAACAAAGACTTCTGGGAAACAAACAAACATGACCGCCTGCATTATTAGAGACTTCCTGTCCTCCTTAGGCTACAAGTGTCTTCACTGCACGTGTGCAAATCGAACTGTGAGAACAGAAACTGCAGAGAAGCAACAGCTTCTGCAAAATAACTCCCTGGAACAGATTCTTTGAGTGTTAAACGTGGCGACTGAATCGTCAAGAGTTTACAGTGCTTTCTCTACAGTGAAGCTGCATGAGGCATTACATAGTAACTGCAAGGTAGGTAGGGCTTTCCATGAGGTATTTCATACTACCGATCAATGCCGAATACATGAAACAATGAGTAAGGCCTAAAGAAATCACACTACAGATTGTCATAAAGAATTTTACAGTTTCAATTTTGTGAGATTGGTCAAAAAAAATTAACAGGCACAAAACTTAGCAAAAATGAGGCAGAAAATCAATACTTGCTTGATTATCAGTGATTTTTGAATTTCTGACAGTAGAGATTGAAATAGTTCACGTCATAGAGCGTGTGCAAAAGACATAGGCCCTGTTCAGACCTGGCATAAAGCTGCAGTTGTTTGAATTTTTCCTGGTATTATTCAGCAAAAATACAATTATCTAGTACAATTATCTTTCAGCATAATGGAATTTAAGTGATCCGAAAAGAAACAACTCTTGCGTGTACTGTTTTCAGACTCTGTTGCAGGAGCCAAAAGAGTAAAAACACCAGAATGAGAAGCACTTTCCTGAGTGAGCAAACTCTCAATGACCCAATTTACACCCTGTATTAAAATGTGATCTGTATGCACACAAATGATCCAGGTAACAAAAGACACATGCAAGGTGTAAACACATTGTGATCAGATTAGTTTGACCTCATTTGGATACACTCTGGATCATACCATGTCCAGATCTTACGTAGGTGCAAATGTAAACTGGACAAGTATTAAAGCTGCTCGAGAAAAAATAAAGGGAAAAAAACACCAGAGTCTATAGTACAAGCATAAAGTCATTTAAGCGATCTGAGAGAAAACAAGCTTTAATATTTGTCCTTGGTGAACAGCTCTGATGCAAGGTGTGAGCACACAGGTCTGTTTACACCTGCTATTATAAATGAGCTCTTTATCTGGATTTTGATTTCCACGTATTCAAAGTGGGCTGAAATCCTCATACAAACTCATTGTCCAGTTTGCATCTACACCTGTACAAGATCTGGACACAGTGTAATTCAGAGTACATCCAAATGTGGTCAAACAAATTGGATCATAATGGTTTTATACCTTGCGTTCACATGTGGATAGTGCATTCCTTTCCATGTGGATACAGATCACATTTTAATACCAGGTGCAAATTGGGTCACTGAGATCTGATCACTCAAGACACATGGGTCCTCATTTCTTTTAGCAGTATGAGCATGACTGTAGCTTTGGATGGATGGAGGGACATCCTGTTCAGCTGACGTCCCTTATTTAAGAGAAATCAATGGTGCCATACTGAAGTGTTCTAAAGCCCACATCACTGGTTTTAATGTGTAGCTTGAATGCATTAGAATCATGACCAAACACAATTTTTCTATGCACGGAAATACATTAACAATAGTAAAATTCACATTCAGTCATCACTAAAGAGTACAAGGTGTGGTAATTTATGGTGTATATAGCCTGATCCTTCACCAACACATGACAACTGTTGTTCCACTGTAGGCATCTTCAGTCATTCAGAACTTGGCAACCCTCTGCAAGACATGGAAAACACTGAAGATTGAGTATGGCACTGTCATTAAATTCCTCAATATGTATGAGGTTCAGTTAATTTCCTTTGTGTGTGACCCTTGTTTAGTAAGGAATCTCATAGCCACATAATAGTCAGTCTTCACGTTGTCCATGATTTGCAGAGGGTTACCAAGTTCGAAGCACAATTCAAAGTAACTGAAATGGCTGCAATAGACAGTTATCATGCATTGGTCAAGGATCAGACATATAAGCACTCATGACAACAACTGAAAAACCAAAATATACATTGAGTTCTATGGATTTTTAGACTACCTCCAGTATGTCATGTATAAGAAAAAAACAAAACAAATGGAATGGTTAAAGATTTGAATTTGCAAAAAAATGTACAAAGCCAGTCTGTTAAACATTAAATGCATGCAAATAAACAAGGTTAGAGCAAGTCTTCATGTATTTGCATACAGAGCATGGAAATGAGATCGAACCATCTCATCTCACTGCAGATGTTACTACAAGGTCTGAACAGGGTCACAATAGAACAGCTTTCACCTCACTGCTGCAATATTTCTCATTTAATAATGACAAATAAAAAAAGTAGAATATGAGGTAACTGTCTGGCACTATAAAATCCACATTGTATTGTACAGTCCAACAAGTGAAAAGGACATTTGCGCACAAATAAATGCTACAATCGACTTAAAACTGAGGCACTGGCACTTAACTGATGCTCTTCAAAAGGTGCAACAGCATGCAGTGAACGTGGGGCTACAATAAAATGTTACAGGAGGGTAAAAATAAGTGCTGAAATGGTGACCAATTATCTACAGTGTTTTACACATCAGGTTTACTCCTTTTGAAGGTTTACCCTGAGTGCTGCCAATAACACACCATCCTTGGCTCATTCATTTCTGCCTGTTAGTGATGAACATTAAAAAATATCCACTGATGAAGATCCTTAAAGGCTACAGGAGTGTAAGTGATCAGTTTGTTTTTTACAACATTCTTAAAAAGTTTGTATCTAATAAAATATGCACATAAAATAATCATTACCAGGAATAAATTCATGAATACATCCATTTTAGCATACAACGTCACTGAATATTATTAGCAGTACAACTATTTACTTGATAATATGATTTCAGTAAACCACTTGCCACTGACCTTTGGACACACCCAGAGGTATTTGACGTAATAAGAATAGGCTTGCCCTATGTGGAACCCCAAAGGAAAGTGACCCATCTTTTGACACAGACAGTCAAGCTAACAAAAAGATTCAGAGATAAATATAGTTTGTATATTTTGTTTCCTAAGAACTTACAGAGGCACTGAACACATTTAAACGTAGCAAGAGAGGATAGATCGCTGATCAAACAGTACTGAGTTACAAAAACATTGTCAGTTTCCTCTTACATGAACCTGTTTCTGTTCACTTTGGTTGGTTGGTTTGTCAGTGAGGACTCAGGTGTGACTCATGGCATTAACACCTGTGCTGTATTTTATCATCCTCTGAAAAACATTCAGATTTTATATTTACAAGCTGACTGATAAACTGGCTGGAGACTAGAATGATGCCACCATCTGTTGTGGAGGTAAGACGGGAAGTCAGAAATAAAATGTGCATGTTCAAAGGGGATTCCATCAGACCAAGAAGCACTTCCTGAAAAAATACTGTTTTACAATTATTGATAAAGAACACACGAATAATAAGAGGGCTGCTGCCTCCACTCTCCTGTACACTCTGCTTCAAAGAAAAGACCCCATGTCCAAGTCCATAAAGGTGTCAGTGTCCATGCTGAAGGTGTCGTAGGTCTGCGTGTTCTGGTGCATTTTCTGATGGTGCCGCAGGTTGGACTTGCTTGAAAAGCTCTTGTCGCACAGCAGGCAAGCGAAAGGCTTCTCTTTGGTGTGAATCCGTCTGTGACATATGAGCTGAGTGGACACACGGAATGCTTTTCCACACTCCAGGCACTGGTAGCGCTTGGGCTCAGTGTGAATGCGCCTGTGGTTCTTGAGGGCCATCAGATTGGTGAACTCTTTCTGGCACACGGAGCAGAAGAAAGAGCCCATCTTGTGACTGTTTTTGTGGTTGAGGAGGGAGCCGGCATGGCGGTAAGTACGGCCACAGTGTTCACACACATGGCCCTTATCTTCTGTGCCGGCAGTGTCATTATTTTTCTGTGGAATATGAGACAGAGGTGGGGGTTCCTGCTTGGGGATCATGCTCATCCCCATGGTCTGATTCATTCCTGAGTCCCAGCAGTGGTTGTTATCTACAGGATCCTGAGCCATGTGGTGTGTGTTCTGGTGCTGCTGGTAGCTGGCTGTGTTGGGAAAGCTCTGCTGACAGAGGCTGCAGACCACAGTCTGCTCCTTGGAGTGCACCTCCATGTGGCTCTGCAGGTGTGCAATCAGACAGAAGGTTTTGCCGCACTCAGAGCAGCAGTGACGCCTCATCTGGGAATGGATCTGCAGAGTGAGAGGGTCAGGAAATGTCTGCAGACATAAGGTGCAGTGGTGGAGGTTTTCAGAGTGTGTCTTTTTGTGGTTGAGGAGAGAACCAGCGTGACGGTAGGAGCGCCCGCACAGATCACACCTGTAGCAGGAACAGGTTTATGTTCATTCACTGATTTTATGCAGCTTCAAAATTATTTTAAGCAAGAGGAAGATGATAATATTTGCAGGAAGTATACTTACCAAATGCCGTCACTGAAATTGTCTCTTTTTAATTTGTCAAAGACTAAGGTGCTTTAAAGCAATAAAGAATATAACTTTACATTGGTAATGTGGACTGTAGATCTGTGAAATATGTCTGTGAAGATTCTCAGTCATCCAGGTCATAGTATCCAAGGCGTGTGGTTTTTTTTCTTTCATTGACTGGACTGGAAATTTGGTTGAAAACGTTTCGCCACCCATCCGGGAAGCTTCTTCAGTTCT
>JAQQAE010000343.1:0-35397 GCA_029823295.1 Pseudamia nigra
ACTATGGTTTGATAATGGTCATTAAAAAAAACAGCAAAAATGCATAAAATCTCCCTATATGCATCATATTCTATTGGTGAATTAAAGACCAGATGTAACCATGATGCGACACACACACACACACACACACCCACACACCCACACACGGAATGGCTGCATTTTTTGCAATTCAGATTCTTGTCTCAATGTTTTTTTTTTGTTTTTTTTTTACCACACACTCATCTTAACACCGGGTTAAAGTTTCTGCACTGCCCATTCAGCTGAGTTCACTGTTTAAAAAGCATCTGCATATTGTTGTCATTCCTCTCAAACACCACTGGGTAAGGCTACCAGCGGGCCCACTCCTCACTCTGTGGGTGGCGGTGATCAGTCAGCATTTCCTAACATAAACTACAGTCGAAAACACTCCCATGGCTGCTTTTCATTAATGCAAAAAAAAAAAAAAGATTTTCAGTGTCTCATGCCCGCATAGTACAGGTCAGATATCTGTAAACTGATAATATCTGAAATAAAATGAACAAAATTAGCAAGAAAATGAGCAAAAATAAACAAAGTAATCAAGAAAATAAAAAAGGAGCAAAATAATCAAGAAAATGAATAAAAATGAACAAAATAATCAAGAAAATAAGTAAAAATAAACAAAATAATCAAGAAACTGAATAAAATTGAACAAAATAATGAAGAAAATGAGTAAAACTGAAAAAAGCAATGAAGAAAATGAACAAAACTGAACAAATTAATGAAGAAAATGAATAGAACTGAACAAAATAATGAAAATGAAAAAAAGCAAAATAATCAAGAAATTTAATAAAAAGAGCAAAATAATCAAAAATGACTACAAAATCAACAAAAAATAGAAAATGAAACAAAAATTAAAATAGTCAACAAAATGAGTAAAAAGACATAAAATGTTCACACAAACAACTAAAAATGAACAAAAACTATCAAGAAAATAAAAGTAATTAAGAAAATTTGTAACACAAAAATCAACAAAAATGAAGAAAATTGAACAGTGACCCAAATAACCAGGGTCTGAGGAAAAACAAAATGGGCAAGATCAAACGAAATAATAAAGAAAGTGAATGAAGCTGAACAAAAGGGATCAAGAAAATGTCAAAATAGACAAAACAAGCAAGAAAAAGCAACAAAATGACACCAATAATACACTAAATAATCAAGACGAATGAACAAATACAGGATGAAGAAAATGAGCAAGAAAAAAAAAAACAAGAGAAATGGGTGAATTAAATAAAATAAGTGATAAAATGAACCTAAACTGAGTAAAGCAATCGAGAAATTGAAGAAAATAAAGAAGGAAATGAATGAAATACTTAACAAAATGGACTAAAAAGAAAATCCACCCTAAAAACGAAACCAATGGCTATTCATTTTAATGTGTTGGTCATTTTATAGGTGAGGATGCTCATTTTTCCTAATTCTTTTTGGAGAGTATTTGGTTGATTTCTGCAAATTTTGTTGCTCATTTTGTGGAATATTATATTTTTGTCATTATTTCATTCATTTTTTTGTTAATTTGTCATCAAGATTTAGGTTAGTTCGGTTCATTTTGTTGTTTCAGTGCTTACATTGTTCATTTTAATTTAATATTGTAAATGTGGGAATGTTCTCTTTATGGAATACTGTCACTTTTGTACAGTTTTTGCTCATATTTTTTGTAAAATTGTTGAAATTCATGATTTTATGCTATTTAGTTTATGTCTTCATTTCTTCAATTATTTTAGGTTCAGTTTTATTAATTTTCTTGACTAATATTGTGACTTTGTGGACTTTTTTGTTCATTTTGGGCATTATTCTGGTCATTTTTTTTGCTAATTTCTATTGACTTTTTTTGTTCTATTTTGCTCATTTTCTTGCTTCTTTTACTCTCTTATTTGTTTTCTTTGTTAACTTATGCCACATACACACAAGCAGATGCAGTGACAATTCATCAGAACACAGAAAATAAAATGTCTGGTGCTTTAAATTTCCAGGAAGATGCAGAGACATTTTCTCATCCCCAGTATTCAAATGGAAACTACGGCCTTTAAACAGTGTATGGCACTGCCAGAATTACATCTAATATAAAAGGCACTTATTTGAGGTGTCAATAATAATAAAAATGACCATTTACAAATCATATTTACAGTTAAGTTAGTCTTAGACATGCTCAAAAAGGACTTTTCTGCATGTCAGGTAGGAAATAAGATCAAAATCGTGAATTAATAACTTGATTTCTGATCCTCATTCAGACTGTAATTTTATTTACTCAAGTTTATTATTTTTCTTGCACACTGACTAATTCCTTTTCGCCTCCACACTCTCAAAACACATCAGACCAATTTTCTTTGATCCTCTCTCGCTGATCAATCCACTTTATTATCATGCTCTTATGCAAACTGGATGGGAGAAGCCGGCTGATGGCTTTTCCATTAAGTAATATAAGTGCGACACGTACAGCAACAGGTCGATGCTCATTATGGCTGCAGGCTGATCATAATTAACTACTAATGTGTGTAAAAACAGGCCTCTGCTGGGGTCGTGACGATACAGGGGCTGTCCCTGAGGAAATCAACGCTTCAACAACAATTTCACCCACGTCGCAAAGAAACCAAAACAGACACAACAGACTTGAAATGGGATTAAGCAGAGGAATTAAACAGAGGGAGTAGAAGAGAGTGGATGCATACAACAGATATGGTACGCAACTATGTTTGATTAGAACTGGAGAAGGTTACATAACCTCTTGATGCTTATTTCTCAGAGTTGACGAGATGTGATTTCACTGTGACAAATTTGATAAATTGTAAATAAAGTAGAAACAAGAGGCCACTCGGAGAGCACGAACCTCTGTTTCCACACAGTGAAGATGTAAAACAGCTTAAAAAAGGCGCATTCTGTATCACGGGGAACTTATTTTGTTCAGTTCAGTTCAATTCCAATATATGATCATTATTATTATTATTATTATGTTTTTTTCTCCTGTTTTAACAAATTTTTGGGATTGTGTGAATTCCTATGACCTAAACGGACCAAAATTTAACTGTATTAAATCACCGTATTTCAGAACTCAAACATAAAATGCACCAGAATGACAACCACACAAAGCAACCAAACATTAATAAAAATACTTTTTATTCAGCTGTTGTTGAAAAGCAGAATGTCTGCAGGAGGGTTAAATAAGACAAGACTGAAATTGTCCATAATTTAAATGGACTCTGAGTAAAGAAGACCAAATGAAATGAGAGGCGGTTGCTTCAAAACAACACAAAGTTGATTCCCAGTAGGGGAAATGTGGGAAGCCAGATGTTCATAAGCCTCATGCTCACTGGAGTGCACGTCTGAGTACCAGTGTGCCTTCAGTTGTGTGAGCACAGCATTTCCTGATCTTCTGGCCAGATGTTGCTGGTCCCTGCCACTCCTCTGAGGAAAGTTTATACCCAGCTTTACGGAATTAGGAGAGGCCGCTGGGATGAGCATGTCAGACCCACCGGACAAATGTGGTCGGCCATTAAAAGCAAATCAAGAGTGAAATATTTCCAATGGGCGGTATAGGACTTGGAAATGTAAAGCGATTCGGAGTTCACATTCATTTCAAAAACAATGTAATGAGCTAATGGCCTGCATGTGATTTACCAAAAAGAAAGAATTAACCTCCAGCACCATCAGTGGTCTGTGCCTCATTTTAGTGTCATGTTTTTGTCTTTAGCTCATTGTATCTACTGCACTTTAACCAGAACAGGCAGATGAAACACATCAACCCAGTCCTGTTAAGCCTTCAGAGTAGTTTAACTTTAATAAAGTATTTCTCAACTGGTGGGTCGACACCAAAACGCAGGTACGAACTTATTCGGACTGGGTCACAAAAGAAAAAAACATAAAATTTTCAATATTTTATGGCTTTTTATCAAATATCAGACTTTGATTGACATGTAAAATAAAAGGTGACTGTAGTTTGCATTACACTATTCAGTTGATTTCACTCATTTAGTTTATTATTTCATCTGTGCTCATTTTTGTGAATGTTTTGTTCATTGTATCAACTATTTTTATTCTCGTTTTAGTTTTTTTAAATGGATCTATTCTTTTATTGATTTTTTGATCATTTTTTGATCATTTGGAATATTTTTTTCTTTTTGATGATTGTTTAAAATTTTATTTATTCATTTATTGACTTTTGATCATTTTTGTTCATTTTATGTATTCCTTCATTGATTTTTTTATTATTATTTTTGATTATTTTATTGATTATTTTATTCATTTGTGATCATTTTTGCTCATTTTAACTATTCCTTAAGTGATTTATTGTCATTTCCATTTATTTAGTCAATTATTTTATTCATTTTTGTTCATTTTGTGGATTACTTTATAAATTTTTTAAATCATTTTGTTAATTTTATTGATCTCTTTATTGACTTTGGATCACATTTGTTCATTTTGTGGCTTATTTTACTCATTCTTCATCATTTTAGTTTACTTTGCCATTTATTTTGTTCATTTGCTTGGCTAAAATTCTTGTTAATTGTTTTTTACTGTCTGAAGTGTTTTGTTTGTTTTGGAAATCTTGCATCTTTGATTTTCTTTTCAGATCTCCTCCTCTCTGAAAAATCTCCTCTTTTAAGCATTTCAGTAAGTTTGTCATGCATCAAATGAGAAACTGTCGATCCTCAGTCCTTCTTCGCTTCCAAAGGACTGAACCTTTGTACCAAATCATGTTTTAAATCACATCTTCTTATCAGCTGTTTCAAATCCCATTGTTTTGAATGACTCTAACTCATTTTTAGCCCTAAAACCACCCCTGGCTGATCTTTTTGGAATGTGATGAAGATCCATAATTGAGGAATATCTGCACATTTTCAGATAAAAAGAAATTGATGTGAATAAAATACATGTTCACACCACGGCACTGGTTTGCAATAAGCATTTTTCCACCTGGTTGAAGTTTTTTGGAGTCAGGATTGTATATGCAGTATTTTATTTTCATTAGGGTAAATTAAAACAGCAAACATAGCTGATTGAAATGATACTGAATATTGAATGGAGGTGATTTAAATGCAGATTAGATACCATCGACCTGTGTTTATGTCCAGCTCCATTCCTAAATGGACACAAAATTTTTTAAAAAGTCTGAAATTCCGACTGAAGCATAAATTAAAGCATTAAATTTGTTGGATAGAAGTCGACTTTAGATGACAATAGAGGACTGTGTTGGCTCAGTAATGCCTGTGTGGTATGACATACATCAGTCTGCCTGTCTGTGGAAAATGTGCATGTGTGTCGTCCTACTGATCTATGTGCATGATTCGGTTCTGCGCTTCAGACGAGATTTCGATATGTCAGAGTGTTTCTGTTCTGTGTGTTTTGGTTTCAACAGTCTTGCATGTGTCTGTCTTTACCCCTGTGCATGCATGTGTGTTTCTCCATGTGTGTGTTCAGTGATGGTGTGGGGATCCATCTGTGTCAGGTTAACCCACTGGGAGTCTTTCCCAGCAGGTAGTCCAGCAGGGCCTAAATCATCTGGATGGCCAGAAGCGTGAAATCCTTCCAGGCCCGGACAGATGTCTCTCTGTTCAGTCCGACTCAGCCTTCGACGACCTCACAGACCTTTAAAGACCCTCGGAGCAGAGTTTGGTCCACAAAACGTGGACCAGGCCGCAGCTGGACCAGAACGTATTACTGCATGAGTACAAAAACATAATGAGCTGCGTAATAATGTAATTTGGATTAAATTGGTTCATTAAAAAAAAAAATTAAATTGACAACATGAAGAGAAATGATCAGAAAATAGCAAAATATCCACAAAATGGATAGAAACGAACAAAATAATCCAGAAAATGAAAGAAAAATATTAGAAATGAACAAATTATCTACAAAAAATAAATAATAAAATTAAGAAAATTAACAAAAATGATCAGAAAATGAGCAAAATAAAAAACGACCTAAATAATCAAGAAAAAGTATGACAATAAACAAAATATCCACAAAATGGACAAAAACAAAAGCAACAATTAAGAATAGAACTATAAACAATATGAATAAAATAATAACAAAATATCCACAAAATGAACAAAAATGAGCAAATCAACCAATAAAATGGACAAAAATGAGGAAAATTATTAAGATTGTGAAGAAAAATGAAAAACGAGCAAAATTACCAGAGCTACAAACAATATGAACACAATAATCAAGAAAACAATTAATCAAGAAAAAGAACAATATAATGAGGAAAATGAACAAAAATGATCAGAAAACAACCAAAATTTTCACAAAATGAACAAAAATGAGTAAAACAATGAATGAAATGGAAAAAAATGAACCAGAAAATAAACAAAAATAACAAAGTAATCAATAAAACCAACAAAAATGACCAGAATAATGAAGGAAATAATTCACAATTCATCTGGGAAATGAGTAGTTACCTAAATCAAATTAAGCATTATATTCACTACATCATAATAAAATGAATATAGCTCTGCTGCAGGTGTTTCTTCGTGTTGCACGTAAATAACTTGGATCTGAGAATTCAAACCACACTTTTTCCTTCCACAGCTGAACTTTCATTACCATATTTGCTGCCATCATGTGTGCCATATGTTGTCATGCTTTCTCAGATGCCAAGGGCAGGTCAGCCAGAGGCTAAACTCGCTTGCATTTGTGAGTTGGACAAAGCAGAACACCAGAGACAAAGAAAGACAGATCCCTGCCCTCTGTGACCCTATGACCATGTGCACCATTCCGACCAATCACAACACTTTGCATTCATATACAGTACAGTAATAAGAAATTTAGCGGTTAGCTCTTGAACAGTAGATCTGTTTCCAGGAGCAGCGTTTAACCCCTTAATGGGTCAGTGTCTGCTGGGGGCTTCCTGTGCCAGCTGATTGAGGTGGTGTTATGTGTTTGGCCTAGGTGGCTGAGTCATGCGTCTAATGGCTACCAGCTGGGCCTGTGTGTCTGCATTAAGTCCTCAAGTGGAAAAGTGGCTGCAAAGTCAAACCACCTGGTGAGGCCGAGCTGCCGGAAAGGTGTGAGGTGGTGCGGGATGAGGCAGATCCTAAAACCCTGCTTGAGGCCACGAGGAGCACCCTGGAAGAACACTTACTATCACTTATGATGTTTTTTTCCTCTGAACAGTTCACAATTAACACTGTACAGATCTCCGGGTGGCTCTTTACCAAGTACCTGCCAGTGTGAAGCTCATTTGCACCCCATTCACCAAGAAAATGACTCAGTGTTGCCATTCTAACCACTAGTTACATTTAATTTCAATGCAACATGTCATGGAGCCTTCATAAAAAACAGCAGTCATTTTCAAGAGATATGATTTTTTGTTGTTTTTTGATGTTTGATTTGGTTTTTGTTTTTGTAGGAGTGTGAATATATGTATAGAAAATATGTGCACAGGACTAAATGGTTTCAACAGGGAAAAACATCCATGTTTAGTATGACATACAGTAGATTCCTGTAGCAAGAAGTAGAAAACTCAGGTTAAGTCACTAGATATTACATTTTCTGTCTCAAAAGAGGTAACAATCCTGACAATTTATTGTGGCGAAAATGAAATGTTTGTGCATTCTGGTTCTATTGGGATTGAGAAATGGATGTTAATGGTCATTATAATATGATAAAACAACAAAGGTGAATGAATATTCTGCACAGTACTGTATGTCACCAAATCCTTTGCACCCACTCAGCTCCATACTTAGGGTACCCCTGTAGTGTCAGTTTTCAACATGCAGGGTACAAGAAGCCAATGTAAAACAGACACTGGAAATGGAGGACAAAGTGATGTTAAGTTGACAAACCTTAGTAGGAAGAGGTTGGGGTGCGTATGGTGGCACTAAAATTTTTGACTTTAGACACAGGAGACCAAGGTTTATTTTCCTCTATCAGGGTGATGGTATGTATGGCTAATAATTTTGATCTCAGTGATATGTGATGAGTTGTGTGGAAGATTATGTTGTGTGACTCTATCTTTGTGAACTTTTCCTTGTATCAAAAAATGTATATTTGGCACTGTTCCTCATCCCTAATGAAGTGCTACCGCTACCTAAGTCAAACTACAAAAAGACTAATGAAACTATTGTTTCATCATATTATATTCTATATTTATATAGTCTTGTTCTATTTCCTCAAAACACGAGGTGAAGCAACTGTAGACTGTGTAGTATTGACATTTACATAAGAAATGCTGATAAGAAAATGTATTTTTGGTTCAGAAATGATACATGTTCAAATCAAGTTTCTATGTGTTTTCCATTGAAAGGTGTGTTTTTCTATTTAAATTAAAGTTTTCTATTTAAATCTTGACCTTTTCAAATACATATGTATTATATACTGTATTTAATGTCTTGTGCCTTATTGTGCCCTGTCAAGTGTCTACAGTGCATTGATGCTGCTGGGAGCTTTGTTGTACCATAAAGTGCAATGATAAAGTCTATTCTATATCTGTAATTTGCAGACATGTACACAGATTTCATTCTTGCTCATGGTTGTTCACTTGTTGTTTCATTTCCACCGCTCCGTGCTTTAACTGTGGCCCTTTTGAACACAGAGTCAAAAGACAAACAGCAACAGGATCGTCTCAGTTCTCTGATTATCCGTGTGTGACCGCAGCAGTTAACAACAGCTGTAATTTCATTGGCTTGGCACTGCAGCCTTGTCAAAAGTGTAGCTACAGACAAGAGCGAATAATTGTTTTACAAGCAGCATGACAGGAGAGATGGCAACCAAATCTAAGATTTCACATTTGTCCTGGGAGACAACTCAGCAGCAAATAAGTTCTGGCACATGCATGCAGTGGTTGTCACTTTGAGAACCTTCCTTTCCAACATTTAAACAGGGAAGTCAGTTTAGAAGATGATCATTTCTGGAACAACAGCCTTGAGGAAATACCTGCTCTGTGCTCACATTGAGGAATTAAGATTTCTCTGGTTCTGTGCCTTGCTCAAGGGCTTCGTATTACTACTTTTTATAGGAAGGGAATAGCATGTCTCATTTAATACCCCTTTCCTGAATTCCCAAGCATGGATTCACACTGGCAGGCCCCCAGTCCATTATGTTAATACTGCTAAACAATGTGATGATTTGCATGCTTTTCATCTGGCTTCATGAAACTCAGTCCATATGATGAAGTCAAATAAAGAAAGGTCAGGTTTTAACCACACATGCTTTACTCAAGTAGAGGATAGGCTTAATATTACTTAGGGAAAAACTCTTTTTAAGAATTTTGATGTTGGTGTTGGAGTTGTGCTTGGTGTGTGTCAATATAACTTATATGTAGTAGTACTAGTACTGCAGTTTTCCTCTTTAATTCAATGGACAATCTGACTATATTTGTATGTGAATAGAGCAGCATTTTATACATTTGAATGCAGAGTTTTTTCCTCAGTTGCCCACATTGTGGGGACTCTAGCAGAAACTAATGAAAACCACACACCATGAAACACACAGAAATACATGGTTCTAAACACACATAAACACACAGCATGAAGTGGGATATGAAACCTGGTCTCTGGTTTACAAGCCCATGGATTAGTTATATGGCCATAACCACCCCAGTCACCTCCTTCTAATATTTTTACTGTTATTTTTCAATTTTCCAGTATCCAAGGATGCCTGATACGCCAAAGGCTATAACCTAACATTTCAGAAGTCAAACATGCTGAATGTGTGATGTGCACCATTAAATAATTCATTAGAATAATTTTTAATGGTAAGATTATGTGCCATAAAACAAAACATAAATAATTAGCACTTCCCTTCATATGCATTAAAAAGCTTGTTTTGAAAATCTGAGGAGTAGAAAGGACAGGTTTTATATTTGATCTAAGGGATATAAGTGAAATCCTGGTAGAGAAAGTATACCAAAGTACAGTATTTGTAACTGATTACTTTCCATCATTGGGTTTCAAATGTCAACTAAAGCTCTGATTTTGAATGCTATAACTGAGGATGTCAAATAATTGCTTTTGCATTTAAGGTTTTCCAAAGAACTTCATTTTTCTCTGCACGCACAAAAGCAAACTCCTCCCGCAGCATTATCAGTGCAGCTCTCGGGGCCGCGAGTGACCGTGCCACACTGCATCCATCACAGCTCGTCTGCGGCAGCCTACAGCTCACAGACCGGGCTGGAAAAAGGTGCACACGGAGCTGATGAGCTGGTGAGAGATATTTATGAGGATCCTCGTAACCAGCTGAACAGACAGGCAAATGACTCCGACCCGGGGAGCTCCACTCTTTTCCATGATAGCACTTAACATGTTACCTCCAGCTGTCATTCAGGGTTTCACCATGTGGAGCAATGGAAAGCAATGCACAGGTCATTAATAAGAAATCTGAACGAGAACTGCACTAAGAAGGGGAGATTAAAGCAGAGAGGACACAGACATAACAACCTGCTTCATATTTCCATTTACGCTGAAAAGTATTTCTGTCTTTTCTAAACTCAAAGTGGGTCGGGGATTCTTTATTGGGGCGTTAATTTGTTTATTATTTGCCCATTTTGTTAATTTTTTTATCGCTTTACTGATAACATTGTCACTGCTGTTCATTTTCGTGATTATGTTCTATATGTTGCTTGTTTTGTTTATTTTTGTCTAATTTGCTGATTATTTTTGTCATTTATGTTAATTTTTCTCTTTATTCCCATGTCCGTTTTGACCATATTGTTCATGATTTGTTTGTGTTTCCTCTTGTTTTCCATTAAATTTGGTTTTTCCACCCGCAGCCCCACGCTTGATCTCTATGGTTCTGATGGGATTTCTCTCTGTATAGTCTAGAGGTTTCGGCTTTGAATTGCAGAGCAATCATAATTCTTACGTTTTGATTGGTCCTATACAAATACAAGTGAATTGAATGTGAATTGTTCATTTTTGTTCATGACTATTTTGTTCATTTTTAATCATTTTGTCCACTGTGTTGATTTTTTGTTCATTTTTAAATGACTATGTCCATTTTTTGTCTATTTTCTTGATTATTTTGTTGTTGTTTTTTGATCGTTTTGTCCACGTTGTTGGTTATTTTGCTCATTTTCAATCATTTTGTCAATATTTATGGATTATTTTATTTTCTGACAATTCTGTCCATTTTGCTGATTACTTTGTCCATTCTCTAATGATTGTGTCTATTTCTTTGTCTCTTTTGTTGATAATTTTGTTCATTTTTTGATTATTTTGTCCTTTTTTTTATCATTTTGTTGGTTATTTTGTCCATTCATGCCCAGTTTGTTCAACAGTTTGTTTATATTTTAACCATTTTGTCAATTATTGTTGATGAATTTGTTTATTTTTTGATAATTCTGTCCATTTTGCTGATTACTTTGTTCATTTCTTTAATTATTGTGGCCATTTTTGACCGTTTTGTTCATGTTCTAACAATTATGTCAATTTGTTGTCTATTTTTTTGATTACTGGTTTTGTAGATTGTGCTCTATTATTTTGTTCATTAGTTACTGATTTTGTTCATTTGAATTAATACAGTGAATGTTCAGTTCACTTTTCATTCTCACACATCTTATCTTTTACATTTTAAAAGCTAAAATGTTACAATATGCGGATTCATTTATCTGGGTCTCATTTCTGTTTTGGGTCCGGGGCTGAAAAACATTTGGAAACACTGTTCTATGGAGATGGTTATTTGTTTCAGTTCTTACATTGGTCTCTGCAACACAAATGCGACACAGCAGTGAAGGAACTTATTGGCCTTCATTGTCTGTTGTGGAGTTTGTGGCTGAGCAGAAATAAACCCCTGTGCCCAGTGGGTATCTCTCACTGTGGTTTGTAGCATTGTGTGTTGTGTCTGAGACATTCACATTGACTCCTGCCGTTGCATGCCTGTCATTCATTATTTTAAAGCTAATATTCGGAGCTTAGTTTGATTTTAACAGAGCACTGAAGCTGACAATGGCAGCTTAGAAATGCAGCTCCGACCAAACCTCAATTTGTACCCTGAATAAACGATCCTTCACTTCCTAAAAAATCAGATTAAAAGTTGACGCATGTGAAATTGGAATTGTTTTTCTGGAGATAAAACTGAGTTTTGCTCTACAAGTATAAACTACTTTTTGGTCACAAATAAAAACAAGCCCTAATATGAACCAATCGCAGCGCCTTTGTCATCCTTTTCCAACAAGTGCTCGTGCAAGTCACTGTATGGAAGGGGGAAATCATTTCAGCAAGCGGCAGGAGGGAAAAAAACAGGGATGTCAAAGTAAGTTACTGTTAGGAAAGAAAAGAGTGACAGTGAGAAAGAGCCAGTGTGATTTGGTCTTCTGTCATGTGCCTTCTGGTTCCCTGTACACAAAACATGTTGCGATTGAAAGAGATGGAGCGAGGGAGGGAAAGAGAGAATCCCTCTAATCCATCTGGCATCCTTATGCTGCTGTTTAGGCCCCATGGTGACTTCAGAGATAGAAGATGAGCATGAAAGGGAATTATAGCGAAGCCCCTTTCACTGATTCCAAAAAATCTGCTCCAAATTACTCTGAGAGCAAATATCAACTTAAACAGGCTGCCTCTCCCTTCTTCTTCCCTCCAAGTTCATGACTTCCTCAAAAGTGGGACGGGATGAGGACCAGCAGCCATTTGAGTTCCCCTCAGATAGATCGAACATGGCACTTATGCTAATTCGCCTTGTTTTTTTGGCGAGCACCACGCGCATTCTTACCCAGCCGAGACTCCGTTTGGAATGTGCAGTTGTGGCAGTAAAGCAAAGCCCTCTAGGATGCTGCTGCACGGGCTAAACTGTTCCTTCATACAGCCTATTCTGGATGGCAGGGGAAGTTTGTAAGCATAGTACAGAGTGACACTTGCAGCTTTATGCAAATGGTTGAGCTCAAACAGAGTCTGTAAGTACAGCATGTACACCCAGGAACAAAAAAACTACACTTGAAGACTTTAAACACTTAAAAAAATTCGGAGTCATACTGTAATCCTCTGTAATATTCTTGTGTTGGTGTAATTGTATCGGTTTGTGTATCTGTCTTCTTTTTGACAACCTGGGCTCAGGCCCATTAAATTTATTATAAATGAAGGAAAAAAACAAGTGGACAGACTCAAGCATGTATTTCATTCATCATTAACAGACAGAGCATTTATTGGTATATTATCCTCTGTTTCATATTGTTATTATACTGTATATATTTGGGGAATTTGTTCATATTGTATGTGTGTTTTATGGTGTGTATATGGGGGATGTTGTTGTCAAAGTGTATTTAATTACATCATCCTGACTTTTTTAGCACACTAGTCATGCAGTTGTACACATTTTATATTTTCTGCCTTTGCTTCGAGAACTAGCTCATAGCTACATACCTTTAATACTGAAAAACACATTTTTGGCCAGAAAGTTAAGAAATGCTGCTTGGAGCTACCAAAAAAATCTCCTTGGGACCAAACAAATAAAGTTTGATTGATTGATTGAAACTCAAAAATCTATCTACATTACATAGCATTTTTCTCTGTATTTTACTGCTTAGATATAAAATGTAATAAGAAATTGCACAGCGCGGTTAGTTTGTACATTCTGAGCTGATTTTAGTGTACTAATAATAGAGAATAATACAAATTTAACAAAATAATCAAGAAAATCAACATAGCTTCCACAAATGAATAAAAATTAAAACAAGTGATCAAGTAAATGAGCAAAAATTAGGACAAGAATCCACAAAAATGAACAAAGATGAAGAAAAACACTAGCAAAAAATTCCAAGCACTACCAAAATATTCACAAAATGAAATAATTAAGTTAGAAAATGAACCACATAGTCCAAAAATAGAAATGTAAACCAAAAAATGCACAACATTAACAAAAATTTAACAAAATAATACACAGAAATGAACATAATGATCAAGAAAATGAACAAAAATGGACAAATTGATCTGGAAAATTAAAAAATATCCTCAAATTATCCAGAGAGGAACAAAATATCCCCAAAAATGTAAGAAAATTTATCATCATGACTAAGTATGGGAATTGATAAGAATTTAGTGATTCCGATTTCATTATTGATGCTTCTCAATCCCAAATGATTCTCTTATCAATTTTCATTTGCTGACAGAGTATTTATGTCTTAATTTAGCCTGCTACAAGAAATTAGCAAAAATAAATGAACCATTGCTAGGTTCAGAAAATTACATCAAATCGAGCACGTGCACAGAACTGTATTGGAATTTTAAAATGCACACCTATCTTCTGCAGCTTTCTCCTCTGAGTCCAAATAAAAGGTACTACAGTAAATATAAGTATACATGACTGTTTCGTGCTGCTATAGAAAAGCCAAGTGAACACTTGTGACCAATCATACATTCTGTTACAGGTAGATTTTCTACAAGTGGAAAACAGAAAATTGTAATATGCTGAATGGTAATTATGGCATTTTTGCCCAAAAATACCAAAAATCTATCAGGTACTGCAATTTTTAAGCATGACAGTGTGGCGCTGGAAATAAATCAACACCGTGGTATATATATATATATATATATATATATTTATTTATTTTAAATTTTTTTTACAACTATCCCCCTTACATACGGATTATTAAGGCCTATGCTGAACCTTGGTGGAGTAATATCAAATGATTAAAAACAAATTTTCAACTCTCAAACTGAACAAATTATCATCATTATGGATAAATTCTCTCATTACTGACAGAGTAGTTTTAATTACTCATTGATGAGGCACCTTGAAAGCATTCACTGCTCTAATTGTTGACGAGATTGAAGCAGCTGTTCGAGAAAACACTGGACATACTCACTCCTGCCCTGAAACACTTGATAGAAACATGCCCTGGTGCAGTCTTTCAATTATCTAAACACACATCTGCTCCGATTGATATGCCTAAAGTGGGCCAATTTCACCTCTCTGCGTGATGTGATAGCCATTTATTTGTTCAGCTTTAATTGCTGAAGCTCCTGTCAGCGAGGCGAGCGAGCACAGCTGCAGAAAGGTGACACATTGGCACAGAACCAGTCCAATTCGACAGCACTGCTCTCAAATTAGCATGCAGCAAATCAAAAGTGCTTTCCACCAGTATCTGGAAGTGTCAGATACTGTGTGATAAAGGCAATCTTCACCTTCAGCCATTATATCAGTTTAAGTGTAATGTATACTTTAAGCATGAATTTGATCTGTATCAACTGCAAAGACATTGTCCGCATGGGCAGCCTGCTGCATGGACGTACACATCATATATTTGGTGAAGGCTTGTCCGCATGTCTTATATTCATGGTGAGATTGACAGATACAATTGCATGCACATGCAATCGTGTTCCTTCAACTTAATTTGAAGGCACTCGAGGGTCAAGGATTTCCTTCAATCAAAAAGTAAGAGTTCTGACAAGGGGAACGTCTTTATCCTCAGTTGTGACAACAGTCTATGGATTATTTGAATTAAAACTGAAGGAACTGCATTCACATCTGGGAGCTGACTGCATTTTTTCCTGCAACTTCTTTTCTCTCTGCAGTCATGAGAAAATAATAAGTGGAGAGTTGAATTTGTGTCAGTGTGGCTCAGGAAAATAAGATATCATGTCTTGCTGTCGGTTTCGTGTCAGGCCTCGGAGTCGTACCCAAATGCCTCATCCCATGGAGGTTGCAACAGAGGCCGCCAGAGTGAAGCAGTTCAGCCAGAGTTCACGTCTACAACCGCTAACCAGCTCTCACTTCCCTCTGTTCATCAGCTCTGTCTGTCTATTTACTTCTTAGTTTTCTCTCCCCTCTCTGTTTTCCCTCTCCAAGTTCTCATCAAATTGTGTAATACAGTGCTCCCAGTGCTGAGCGACGTCTCCTTTATTGTACGTTACTCAGTCGAGCCAAACCAAACCCACGGGACGACCTCGCCCAGTCCCAGCGTCCCTCAGATCTTTAGCAAGACACTTTGTTTGCATCTTCATCAAGTCACTGTAGTGAACGGACTCTGATTTGTGATGAAGAACATGTGGTTCTGTCCAAATTTTCCTGGTCAAGAGTAATCAGCAGAGGTGACAGGACAAACTGTATGGAGCGCTTTCATTCCAGTATGAGATGTGGCTGACCACATGTGAAACACCCTCTTCCACACAGAATGGAAATGAACTGTGCTTGTCCTGAGGTTGAGTTTGGCTGCTGGAATTTTCTGCCTCAGAAAACAAGTGGTTTGAAATTATCTAATGTCTCTGCATGATGTGATTATTCGAAACTTGAGTCTGAGTGTAGATTTAAATTCCATAATAACCACTCACCATATGAACTCACATGGTCTAACATGAAAGTAGAATCCCCGTAAGTAAAAGATGATGAGAAGCAAAAATGAAGATTTATTTAAGATTTTGATTTAAATAACAGTGAGCAGTAAATATACAAAATAAGCAGTGATTTAAAATTAAAACACAAGGCTGAAATGAATAAAATAATCCAGGGAATGAAACAAAATATCAAGAAAACAACCCAAAAAAAAAAAAAAACAAAAACTTCCACAAGCCATTTTGGGCCCAGATCTTGATCTATAGAGGTGTGAGGGGCAAATGAGTCAAGTCCATGCAGTTTGAGAGGTCCACACCAAACTTCCTCCTGGTTCCCCTTCCACAGCTAACAAACTGTAAAACGGTTCTCCAAATTCAAAGAAAACTAGCAAGCTGCAAACTTTAATTTAGCAACTCTTAGCAATGTTGGTACCAAACTTTTTTCCAAAATATTTTCAGGCCATCCAAATGCCCAAGTGAACTTTTGTACCAAATTATAAATTATTCTGTCAAGTCATTCTTATTTGCATATATACCAAGGTCAGCTGTGAAGTCAGGTACACAGACCTATCATGACACTGTGATGTTTTTTTTCAATTGGTACAGTTTCTTTCACATCCTAAAAACTTCTAGTGAACCAATAGATAAATGAAAACAGCATAAGAATGTTTACTATGTCTGGATCAGATGCATTTTTTGGTGGGAGTAAGAAAGTAGATACAAGACGTAATTCCTACATGTGTGAGCTGCAACAAGCTGCTATGAGCTCCTACAGCTCGTGTGCACTGCATCCCACAATGCAAAGCGAATTACAGTAGGTATTTAATAAAAAAAAAAAAGCAGATTACACCTAGTACTTGACTCAGACTGAGGTTGGATCATATTTCCACCTTAAAAAGCCCACTTATTTAGAACTACATTGAGGTCTCTTCTGCAAAATGATTTTGGTGCGTTATTTCCGTCTGCACCCAAGTATGCTTCCTTGTTCACATCGACCAAATGGACATAAGGTCCCGGGTTGTCCAAATTCATAAGAGGTAACATTGTCAAGTCTTTCAATAAAACTCAGTGAGCTTGCCTTACCCTGGATATTTTAATAAAGTTTGCTATCAAGTTGGATTATCTGTGTGTATGATCTGGCATCTTTGGAGCTGTATGCATACAACTAAAAGTCTGGATATCATTTTAATATTGTGCAATTGATGGTAAAATCCTTCGAAGCTGCATTCTTTGTACATATTGTAGTTATTGTGCTCCACAGTGGGCCTAAACACACCGCTTGTTTTTGCAGTGTATGCGTGCAGCTCCGACAGTCAACCTGCAGGATGTCATTTTATACGTACTGTACATCTTCTCTGGACTTGGATCAGACATATAAAGTATCTGTGTTTCTTCTGCTGTATCTTTTACAGCCCCTCCATGACTGTTTTCATTCTCAGCCCGCAGCAGCATCCCCACTGTAACCAGAGGCCTGCCAAGTGTACATGCCATCACAAACCAGCCATTCTTGGTTTGCTCAAAACAAAATTGCGTTTTTTTCACTGCAGATTTCAGTTTCACCACAGTCTGCTGACAAATCTTCATGAGTCTGTCATAATGTCACAGTGAGTGTTTTAATAAGGTTATTTTTATACCCAAGTTAAACCAAGGCCGTATTTAGTCATGACTGGGCTGCCATGTCTTGACATGTTGGTTGAATAAAACAAAGCATATATCAATACACTCAGCTGTGCACATGTATTTCGAGCAAACTGTCTTGATTTGTTGCTACACGTTTTCTTCTGTTCCACTCCTCATTTAGTACAATCAAAACCACTCTAAGCAACATCCTTTTTCCACAAACAGAAAACATGCATCATCAAGCTCACCGGCATTATTCAAATCAAGAAGAACAGAGTTAAGTCATTTTCATTTCCCGTCTCGTGCCACGTACAGCTCAGATTGATCTGCCATGTTATGTGTCAGATCAGATAACCAGAAAGCCTGCTCTGACATCTGCATTTGGGAAAAGTTGATGCACTGTTTCTCATGTCTTTCTATAAAACTGCACGCATCGGAAGAATTTGTGATGTGGGTTTGCACAAAATGCATAATTTATTATGCTCAGATGTAGACATTCTTATACCTAAAGAAACCACACATCCTATTTCGTTTAATATATGGATGTCGGAAGAAAAGATTTAACAATATTTCTTGCTGTAGGAAATTAATATACTAATAGAATTATATTAAGAAATAAGCTCTCTACAGTGAAGATAAAATAGAACTTCATAAAAATTCACTCATCTAAAAAGATGAGCCCAATTCAATCCAGGTTTCCTTAATTGAAACTCTCCCCCAGCTCCCTGATTAATTTATCCTCTCAATGTGATCTAAATTGACCCATCCAGCCGCAAGGTATACAAATAGCCTCACCACTGCAGCAGACTGATATGTCATTAGAGTCCCGCAGTGATCGTGGCCCCAATATTTCATACGATGGTATGAGTGACTATCAGGTGACTCCAGACTGGCTCCTGATACAGAATAGGAAATTATCTCTCATCAGTGGTAAACAAGCATGCAAACTGGCCCCCTCCAGCTTTCAGCAGACGCCTTGAAGAATTTAGCAGCATAAAGTGATCTGACTTTGACAGGGGTACTCCTGACCGCTACAAATGCAGCCCCCGGTGTTCATTCAACCCTCCCATCTGTGCTCCCTCTGTTTCTTTTCATGTGTACAGGCTTTTTAGGGCTTTCTTTTGTCATTGTACTCATAAAATGATGTTTAATGATACCGACATGCAAAGGACATTTCGCCCAACCAAGCAAAGTGCATTAAACAGGTAAAAACAGATTTTTCCAAACTAAAGACCAAAATAATGAATAGAATAATGTTGTGTTTATGGCCAGCTTTCTAAAAAACAAAGCTCAGGAATATGGGCAGAGGCTCATGGGGCTTGGGTTAAGTTGACCTAGACTATGATTGGTTAGTTTCAAGTTTAAAATTTTAATTTTGGAGTGGAGGGACTAATGCATTTACCAGACTATGGCTGGTTCTCACTTCTGATTCCACAGTTTACACAAGTTCAACACAGCCTGCTTTTTCAGGAGGCCTTTGTGTTATATGAATTTCTCAAGCTGTACAGTACTGAACCAGATCCCTTTCACAGCTTTCATCTTACACCATAGACTGTATAAAACCCCGTAACAATGCATTGTCATAGTGTGGGACCTTTAAGTACTACGTTAGGATTAGGGGGAAAAGGTCATGGCGAGGTATAACCCGAAAACACACAAAATATGAAAAGTACAGTTCATGAAGCTGGAGTAGTCTCTTGGGTGGAAGTGGAAAGTTTTGTTGTACTACCATAATCAGCCAATCCACCTCCTATTAAATGCGTGCCCCTTTTAACAACCAAACCTCAAACACCATGTATGGTGTATTAACTGGATGTGAAAAATGAAGCAGGCATTTATATTGCATGTAACTATAAAGGGCAATACTTGTAGTACTAGTATGCATTGCGGTGAGAGTGGGCTCTTTGGTGTTGTTCCACTTTCAGAGCTTAAAGCTGTTATTTTTACTCTTTGCACCTTCACGCTGCCTTAAATAGCTCTTTTGCTGTACCTCTTTAACTTGGGAGGTGACTGTGTCATTTCCACAGCTCATATTATATCTGAGACTAACTGCGAGGCTCAAGATGCACCAGATCTGGCTTCTATAAAGACATAGGATAAGATTACAGCTAAATCAGTCTTGCGGCTTTTCTCTGGGAAAACTTATGAAGTTCTAAACCTCCCCAAGTTATGAGTGGGCCCAGCAGGGCTGCACTCGAAGGTTCCCGAAAGGAGTAAGAAGTGAAATATAATACAAGCGTCACTGATCCTCCAAATAATAAGGCACTGACAGCATGGAATGATAGCATGATAACTCATAGAAGCTTCTTAAATCCTGCACAGGTACATGACCCCCGCTTTGTAAAGAAGTCATTTTCCATGATATATTCTTCACTAATTCATCTGGCACATGCTTCGTTTCTCTGCTCTCCATTCCTCTTTCCTCTTGCCTTTTCCCATTCATTTCATTTTTATGAACAGTGGAATTATTTGCACTGTTGCTCACATGGCTTTGGACCTATAGCTACCCGCCCTGGCTCCCTTTCATTCAATACTAGTCATGGATAAAAAGGATTGAAGCCTTGGTGTATTTAATGAAATGAAGCAGCAGCACAGCCACTGTTGGTTTACATGAAATCAATTTTGTGAATAGCAGGGTTCCAATTGGCTCTTCGTGCAATCAATCACTCGATGACAGCTGATTTTCATTAGCCTACCGTGACTGCCTCCACAGTTGCCGGGTGAAAGAAAGAAATAATATGTTTGCAAAGAACATAAAACATCAATGAAGTGAGGTGCAGATGTCTGTATATATTTAGTCTATCAGCCAACGTCCACCCATGATTTCACATCAAAGCAGAGAACAGGGAGCCAAAAGTAACAGTTTCACTTCTCCTTGATCAGCATGTGATAGCTGTTTATTGGCTTTGGAAGTCAAGTGAGGGTCGGGATCAATCCACTGTGAGAGTGGGAGTCCCACTGAGGACGAGGTGTGACTTTATTAAATCAACATGGAACTTGGTTAAGTGCCCTGTCATTCAATGCCGCGAAACCCTTTCATTCTGAGCACTTTTTATACATATTTGACCATCGCACGAGCAGTTTCAGTGCACTGCAGGGCTCTAAAGAGTCTGTGGAAAACACCAGAACAACAAGAAAAGGTTAGACTTTTCCTTTTATCTAAGCAGTCAGCAGAAGGATATATGCTAAGTCCATAATGGGAATCAGAGCTGCTGATAGAGTGAACTTGTGACCTGGTCAAACCACCTAAACGCTCTCCTGCTTCTGTTCCCACACCACAAAGTGCATGCTTTCAGAGGAAACAAGATCTGCATGAACAATATGTACCGTAACATTTTTCCTATCAGTCAGATGTAAAAATAACCCAAATGGCCTTTTCGGGAGGTATCGACCGTCTGACATGGTCTTTATGACATTAAATTGATAACATTTCAAAATACATGTCTGGCTGCCAACAGCTCAAACAGTTACTGGTCTGTTCATCTCTCCATCTTTATGTACAAAATTCTGGTTGATTGCTATTGAGCCAAAAACATCCTCACTACACCATCCACACGGCCATTCCATCAGCATTCCCCCTCGTATGCTGTCATGTGGACTCACAGCTTACTGTATGGCCTAAAGCTACAGCCTACCCATAGATGCTTTGCCCGTTTACTTTTTTAATAAAATAAAGATTTCCATCCCTTCCAAAACTTGTGAACAGAGGTTTTCATGATGTTAAAAATCTAAGTACGTGTGTATTTATTTTGCATATTTAGGTGTAAGCAACATATAAATATTTTTAAAAGAATTGTGACATAGTAAACATTTCGGCCATGAATGTGAATACACAAAATGGTAGTTCAGGCTTGAACGAATCACAGACAAAATCCTTGCCAAGGACGTTGATTATTCCTGTCTCATCTGCGGGAAAAGATGCTGAAAACAAGAAATGAGTTACTTGGCTTTTTCTGCTCTGTTCATTAGAATCATGAGTAATGCAGCCTACAGTGACTTTCTGACAACATGAGGCAGCTTGGCTTATTCAGTCCAAACCCACTGATGGAAACACACACTGTTTTTTGCAGGTTTTCACAAGTTCACTTCAAATTTGGTGTTTTTTGCCTCTTACTTTGCAGAGAACATCCACTCAAGACATAAAGAGATCAACTCCCTGTGTTGTGCAACGTCTTCTACTTTTTTCAGAAGATGCTCACAGTGACCTAAAGGTTGGTTAATAGACTCCTTAAACGCTCTGAGAACGTCTCCTTACTGTATGACTTCTCCCACATGAACTCAAATGGAAAAAACTCCAGGAACATTATTTGGGATTATGTTTCCATGTTACACAGGACATATCCAAGTATCTTGTCTTTTCTAACCTCCTCCTCCACTCCATCTCATCCTGAGGACCTTCATTAGATCATTTCAGGATATAACTCACTGCTCTGCTCCAGCCAACGTCTGCCGACTCTGAACTGACACGCTAGGTCGTATTTTGAGGGACAGCTGGTAACAATCAGCGCAGACCGGGCTTTAATGAAGCTTTGACATAAGAGCTCATGCTACGCTGTCCTGCAGTCAGACAATTCTACCTGGCCCAGACTGCGGTGCAACATTATCTTTACTGGATTTATGACAAACAAGACATAATTTGTTACTGTCTGATGAAAGTGTTGCATGTTCAAGAGGTCGGATTTTATTGCTCCTATGTCTTAAATCCTCAACGTCAATAGATCACTGTCCAATTACCTATAACATCTGGCTATAGTAAAAAAACAAATGAGATCATGGCTGAAATGATGTATGTCAGCAATACTGTTACTTATTGTTAGCATTGAGACCACATTTTCCATAAATGCTAACTTGCAAACAAAATGCTGGAGTCTGTCTATGGTTTCTCATGAGAGCCAGAAACAATGACAATAGCTTTATTCTTTATATGCTGCAAAATGATCCAGCTCATTGCCGTCTGTGTCCAGCCCTGCAGGACGCTATGTTAGATGCAACAATACGTGTTCTCAGAGGAGTTTAATGCGCAGGCTTAAAAGAGAGGAGAAGACAAGCCAAAGGTCTCCAGAACATAGTTCGCAAAAGTCACTGAGTGATGTGTGCTGCCAAAATCAACTGTAAAATTCCAGGAAATTACACTGGAAGAAAAAAAAACGTGGTGTTTGAAATGCTAAAAGCGAACAAAGACTAAAGGTTTCTATCAACGTGTATCTTACAGACGACGTACAGTCACAGGTGGAAATCAACTCCCAGGCCAACAGCAGCAGCCAATCAGGAGAGAGGAGGTGACAAGCAAAATTAGTTTCTCATTAACGCATTAACTACCTGCACAGGCCAAGAAAGTCAGAATGAATTCAATGAACAAGTACCGATCATAAAGTGTAACTTCCTCCGAGCCAACCTCCATCCTCTGAGAGTACAGTGAACGTCTTAATGTTCAGGTGTGGATGTGAGAGAGGAGGCGTTCAGGGACATCAGAACAACAGAGTCACAAACACAGGTGTTGGAGTTTTTATTCTGGTTTACTAAGAAGGGCACACCTAAAATATTAGTATCTGTTTAAGTGGCTGCTATATTTATAATACTTTGTTTCTGTTTTTCATCACACAGTCCTTTCCCACATGGAACTGAAAACGTGAATTAGATGAGGGGTCTGCAACCTGTGGCTCTTCAGCCCAGTGGCTCCTGTGGCTTTATCCACTGAAGGACGTAATACATTTTAATAAATAAAAATAAGCAAAATAAGTACTAAAACAACAAAAAAGAAGACACATGAACTACATAAGGAACCAAAAACAGATGCAAATAATCTACAAAGTGAACTAAATCATAAAGAAAATGAATAGCATTAAAAAATATATAATGCCTAAAATGATGACAAATGAAGAAAATAAGCAAACTTCTTAAATATAATTAGAATTTTTACAAGATCAAGACAAACCTGAATGAAATAATCAGGACAGTGAGTGAAATAGTGAATCAACAGAATGAAAACGGATTAAAAAAATCAAAATGCTCAAGAAAATTAACAAAATAGACAAAAATAAACAGCAAAATAATTCACAAGAGTAATCAGGAAAATGAGCCATAATTCACAAAAAATTAAGAAAAATGGACAAAACTGAGTTGAATCATCCAAGGAATGAAGGAAATAATGAAAAAACACAAACAAAATGAACAAATTAATACATGGAATGGATAAAAATGAATAAAATAATGCTCAAAAAAGAATAAAATAAAAAACATTTGAAAGAAGAAAAGAATCTGTCATATTTCATGTGGTACATAAAGGATGTGAATATTTTCAGTGGCTCTGGACACTAAATTTTTTACTTTCTGTCCAAAATTGTCTCTTTAGACTGGTACGTTTAGGCTTTTTAGACTGGTACGTTTTACCGGGGTCTTAAACGTACCAGCCTGGGACGTGTCATTCCTCCACATTCTGCTCTTGTCTCACATTTCAAAACAAGTTTTATTTTGAATCATGCAGAAATTAATGAAGCTTGGTAGAATCTGACAGCACCAGAGGCAGGTTGTCCTTTTCTTTTGCTACAAATTTAACGATGGAGCTTGATCCAAGGCCCCCGTCTTAGCTTGGATTAAAAAAAGATTTCAACACAGGACCTGGCAAGTTGAGGCATTTTCACTAGTTTTTACCTATAATGTTTTTACGTATAAGGTATTTGTTGATGTTTATATATGTTTTATCTCCAGCATTGATGTGCTTCATTATTGTTAAGTCGGAATTTTTTTATAGTGCAAAAAAACCTACCTGGTGTTAAATTTCACTTCAAATACAGACTGGAAACACTGAAATGAAGTATATCCATTTTTGCAGCTTTATACTTTTCCTTCACTACACGAATCTGGCAAAAAAAATCTGTTGATTTTGAAAGTTTGGGTTCAGCATTAAGCGTCCCCCTCCCCCCTAAAGCAACATAAACTCCTTCAAACCCCTCTTGGATTAAGAGGTAGTGCATTGTCACAAAGCCGACACCTGGCCTATTTCTCTGAGCTCATGAAAAGTTGGCTTCCACAGACTTGTAGTTCTCATAAGAAATCTTGAAAAAATATGAAGTGAAGATTAAAGTAACACTGGTATAGAAAGTCATTCTAATGTGCTCAAACTTAAAGATCCAGCAGTAAAATGAATCCATAAACAAGTGGTGATTTAACTACGTAATGTTTTCATACTTGCTGATGATCGTTACTTTTATTTGGCAAAAGTCTCCATGCGTCCCTACTAGCTCTAGTGGAGTATTCTCACAGTGTTGCATTAGTAATTTTCCTTGTAAATATCTTAATCAGATCCAAGTAACAGTACCACCCCATAGTTGAACTCGAGATGTGAAATGCTGAGATGTTTGAGCAGCTTCTTCAAATGTCCAAAACAGATGACTTCATAGGGACTGAATATTATTAATAACCCTGGAGTAAAAATAGACTGTGAGGAGCTTGTTGTTTCTCCATCTGTTCCCATGGAGCAACAAGAGTTTAAAAAAAAACAATCTCAGTGCAGCCAACAAACCAACAACCCCTGTAAACAGATGAGATGTGATGTGCCAGTGCTCACTGAAAAAACACATGCAATCATAGCTGTTATGGCATTTAATACAGTAGTAGACTACTATGATTTATTAACCCGCAATGCCAGACATGCTGAGCAGTGTGAGGCTTCAAGTGAGTGAATATGAATGTATTTATTTAACCTTTTCCTTTGGTTTTCTAGCGTTGTCAGATGGAGGATGTCTTTTCAACAGGAGACATATCCAGGTCAGATTAATCGCTGGGTTTGTAAACTGGCTGGAGTAACGCAGGCCCCATGAAGATACTTGGGCTACATTCACAGTGCACATTTTTAATGTTCACTTTCATTTTTAAACATAGCCAATAGACTCTTTGATAAAGGACAACAATAACAAAATGTCACAGGAAAAAGCTACTGAACTGAACTAGTTTGCCTCTGCTGGAATCATCATTCCACTGACTCTTCATTCTCTTTGCTTGTGCTACTCCCAAGAACAAACGGAGAGAACGTACCAGCTGCAACTACAAAAAAAAAAGACAACCAACTCTTCATGTTGCATTTTCTTTAGAGGGGATGTAGCAAACACTGTACATAAAAGCTGAGCATCTGCGCACTGGCCCCATTGCCTACTACCTGTAATCCAAAAATGGACTTTGTGGTGGAGCATGAGTTGAGTTTCGGCTGCTGGAAACGGTAAAGCCTCAATCAAAGAGCTGATGCCTTGGTTATGCATAAATATCAGCCTCTTATCATCTAAACAGATAAGTTACAGAAAAATTTGCCCCCGTACAGTGCTCACAGAGGCAGAAATAAATTATACAGACCAAATCTGTTGATTTTAAAAGGCTGAAAACATGTTTATTTTGCTGTAAAGTTGAACAATTTAAAATTGTAATGTATGTGGCTGACTGAAGCCACTGTGCCTGCATCATTAGTGGCGCCCAACAGGAGTATGATTTGCTTAAAGAAATCCAAACCAGCAACAACCAATGAGATTGACACTTTCACATGCACCATGAACGTTGCTGGAACGGACAATAAAATAGTCTAATGAGCATAATCATCAGTACAAAGGGCACCATTGCATTATAGACAACACGAGATTCGTTCATGCATACACACAATATTTAATTTGATTTATAATGCAAGTCTATGAGGGCTTGTGTGTGTGTGAATGGGTACAGTGCAGGTGTCCAGGAAACTGTGAATGGCAAGTGTTCAGTTCTCTGATTTTTATCCCAGTTTGCAGTGACATTTTTAAAATCTAAGCACAAATAAAAAGAATGTGGTTGAAGAAATTAAAACGCGGAATATTTCACTTACTACTAACAGTGAGAGAATGAATGGACTGAATATCAATAGTAATGTGGAATTTATTACAACATATACTGATCATATTTTTTGCTTCTGTTCACGTTTTTGGTTATTTTCATTTGTTCACCTTGTTTGTTCACTGTTACTCATTTTCTTACATATTTTGTTTTTGTTCTGTGTTTGTTGCTGATATTTTGGTTTTCGTTCAATTACTTGATTATTTTCATTAATTTCTGGATTATTTTTATTCATTTTTTCTTATTTTGGTAATTTGTGCTTATCATATACTTGCCTTTTTTCTTCAGTTTTCTTTTAACTTATTTGAAAGATTTTGTTAATTTTGCTCATTTTTTGTTCCTTTTGTTGACTTTTACCATTATTTTTGTACATTTTCACTCATTTTGTTGCTTAGTTTAATCATATTTGATCATTTATTTGACTGTTTAGGTTTTTATTAATTCCTTATATTCTTACAGTTTCAAATTTCTTTACTCCTACTCATTAAGCTGTGGCCAAATGTTACACAGTAGAAGAATAGTTTTTCCCTTTCAGATGTAACTGGATATTTGAAAAAACTATGAAGGAGATAGGTTAAATGTCAGATGTAGGTCATGTTTGCCTGCAGTGTGAATGTCATCTTTGAGTTGGAAGAGAAAGAATGATATTACTAACATGCTAGTAACTGAGAAGAGTATTTTTCTTTCTTTATTTTTCACCTGTTGTGTGCTCTAAGTGATGTACAGTGTCCCCGCCACAAAACCCAGGTGTGATCATTCAATGGCTTGACGGGTTCTGCTTCAGGAAACACTCTTCGAGTTGAGAAAGATTAATTAGTCAAATTGGGGCAGACATCAGTCTTCTAACAATCCTCTGTGCTGTCAGCGGGGATGGGGAGGGAGGGTGAGGAAACCGGTGAAACAATGCAACAATGAATGGTGAGTGTGAGCCGTGGTGGTGTACCGTATGTTTTCCTTTTGGCTTTTATCACAGACACTGGAGGAAATTGTTCAGAGGAGGAGGGAAGGGAATGAGGAGGTGAGGAACTGAAGCTCATCCCTCACTCTTATCTGGACACTGTGGACTGTCAGGTCAAGTGTGCAACCTTCCAGGTGCCACATTAATGATGCCCCCCCCCCTTCCTCTGAACTGCAAGGTCAAGTCCCCCACACCACCCTGCTTTATCATTCCTAAGCAGAGCCCTGCAACTCCGATAGGGTGAAAAGTCCTCGCTGTGGGTTTTAAAGAGGATTTTATTGCACTGGCTACAATCCAATTTGCATTCTTTCACTTTCTTAGCACCGTGAAAGAACACAGCGAGAAAACCTCAGATAGGAAATGTTTGCTGAATCTGCATATTCATTTCTGCAGCGTTTCATACCAACATACATCCGCTTTAAGAAAACTACAGTCTTTTGTTCACCAATGAGGAGCTCCACTGAGGTAATTAAAGGTTCATGGCCTTGCTTTAGGGCACCCCAGTGGTAATTACTGTGAAAAGGTAAACATGCTTTTACGCCGGGGGATGCTATAATGGTTAGAATTAGAAGAAAGGAAGAAAATAGCTTTTGAGACAAAACTGATACACAAAATAATACAGATAGTAGCATCACCCCAAGCAAACTCTTCTTTTTGCTTTAAACTGTGTGCATCTATTATGTTACAGTCAGTGCTGACAGCAGTTCTTATAACAGGTCTTATGCATTGGTTGTGCGAGGACTAAAGAACTTGAAAGTACAAAATGCTCACACACAAATACTTTGCATCATGCTGGCCTATGAGAGTTTGTGACAGGTGCAGCACATGTTCCATAAAACATTTGAATATATTCACTTCAGCCAGTTGGACAAAAATAGTAATGGATTCAGCATCACCTAGAGCCTCATCTGCAGCCTGGGCGTCTCTAGTCTGTGATTTTTCTTTTGGGTCATATGTACAGTGTCCAGATACAAAAGACACGCAATGTTACAGAAACTCCTCATTATCCCGAGAGTCTTGTTTAGTGGTGAAGCTGCTCCACACATTGTCCTTTACTTCATCATCTTTATAATTTTCCTGCAGAACAATGTGGCTGCAAGTAAACAGATTCACTATTAACATCCTATCCAAATGACTGCTGAGGCCTGTATTTGAAGTGCGACGGCCTGGATAAATCCACCTTGTTCTAAAAAATAAACAGGTTTTTTTGTTTTACAGCATAATATAAACTGTTTGTAATAGTATGACAACATTAGAATTGACTGCATAAAAAACTACTCCTTCTGCAGATATAAACAGCTCATTCTAAGGCAGTAAAAACAATTATTATTTTCAGGTATTAACCATAGACTGTATATATTAGTGGACAAAGTGACCGTGACATCACCCATTAGTTCCTGAAGGGCTGTTTTGAGGCCAACAAGGTTGTTCCATCCTGGATGACATTTGGAGCCAAAAACAGGATGGAACCATATTGGGACAAATAGTGATGGAGCTACCAGAGTGTAGTATATCAGGGGTCTTATGTGTAAGTTAATGCTAATGGCTAGCTTACTGACGTGGTAAAACATCACCAAGCAAACAAAAGTCATATTGACAAACAAAGTCATATTTTTCAATTCAATTCTATTCTATTTGTATAGCGCCAATCATAATCACTGATTGGCGCTATACAAATATTACAGTGTTATTGGTGTAAACACTCATCCACAAATACACTCAAGTGTATCTCAGGCAAAACTATGCTCTGTTGAATAAATAGAAGACACGAAGGTCCGACTCTGCTGGTGAGTCAAGTTAGCAGAGCGACCTGTCAATCAAAGCCCATCACTGCAATGATTTGTCAGAATATTTGTCGTAATATCTTAATACCAGAGCAAAAGATTCCAGATCACTTCTTTTAGCGTCCAAATAAAAGGTTTGAGACCATGATGACTCATGACAAAAAATTGGTCACTTAATATTTTCAGAGATGTCCAGTGTAACTCTATGGGAGACGGGGCTTCTTGGAGCCCAGTGAATAGCGCCACACTGGCCAACAGTGGTATTACTACTTTAAGTTATTTGCATGGGCCTCACCGAACAGCCTGGGACAATGCCCAGTGGTAACACACTTATGAATATTATATTTCTTTTCTAATTGAACACACTGCACCTTTAAGTATAATTTGAAACATTTTCTATATCTGTATGTATTTATTTAAAGTGAACAAAGGACCACTTCAACATCTAATGCCAGGTATACACTGGAATTTTGATCAAAATGAAAAATGGAAAAAAAAAATAAAATTGCCTAGTCAGGGAGATTTGAAGACAAGTGTTGTCCTCGGCCGAGACAAAATTCTGATAGTGTCAGGTATTTAAGTTTGATCATCTCACAGTCTGACTGCTGCCCTGACCTCTGACTACAACAACCAATAGGAAGGCAGGATAGAATGACACACTGATCACCACAATATGCTTATGTATTTAAAAACCTCATGTTGACCTCAGACACTCTTTTTTGTCACTATCAGCTGGACATTCTCCCCTGTGCAAATATGTACTACTATTGTAACAGTGTCATGATGAGATTATTGATTACTGTTAAATTGGCACAGATAGATGATGATGAGATTTAATTATTGCACTTTACTTCATCTTAGTTTCACTAAGGGGATTTCAGGATGAATAATATAGAGTAAAACATAATGTCTTGAAATGATGTTTACCTTTGCTTGCCGGACCGTTGGTGCAAAATTTTAGTCTTCTCAGATGAAAAATACATTTTTGCCATTTGGCTTAGTGTATGTATTCATATAGCTGCTGCATTTTATTATTTTTGGACAAGGCCGTTTCACTGGCGCTGTGGTCTTCTGTACTTGAACACACAGATGTCCTTGGTAAAGTGCAGTATTTTTCTTAGCTTCTACTGTAGGCGGAGTTTAGGACACACCTTTGGACCGTGGTTTGGCTCCTATATCTGTAATTATTGTAATATAATGTTTTTTAAGATTTGTTTTACGTGCCTTTGCAGCAAAATGAGAAGTCGAGAAGCCAGGGGGGTTACATCTGTTAAGTTTTAGAGCTGAAAGGCCCAAAATAAAGTTATTAGGTTGGACCGCTTTGTTCCATTTACAGAAATCAGCTGCAGGACAAATGGTGAGATTCCTACACAGTGGGATGCCATGAAACATATATACAACACATCTATAGGCATGAGGGCACAGAGGCACAGCGCTACAGTATGAACACACGTACACAATGAAAGAAGCAAGTCTGATTACATGGATGGATTAAACAGAAACATTTTTTGGAGCTAACATCAAGGGCTCGATTTTTATCTTTGGCCAGGAAGAGCTGACAAACCCTCAAAGGAAAAAACGATCCTTAATCAGCTCTTAAGTCTGAACGTCTCCTCTCGGGATGTTTAATGGCAACCTTATCTGAGACTGTAGATGACATTGTTTCAGTCACTTCACATTTGCTCAGATTTACATCTTTCTGAATTGTCACTGAGGGAATTGCGAAGGCTGTCTCAAGCAGCATATTAGAGCGGTGACAAAGACAGATTTGCTCTATTCTCTCACCCTGTCGTGCTCCTCACAAAACACAATGTTCGGGACTAATCGGCTGCTAAATCACTGGGAATTCCAGTGACATTTGATGCACTGCCTGCTCATCAGACACACATACCTGAACAGCAGCAGAATGAGTAAATGATTAGTTGAAGAATGGATCACTAGCCAATGATGATGCAGAATCCCTGTCTGGATAAGAAGATCAGATAAATACTTAAAGCTACAGTCAGAACAAAGTCCACAGAAACTGACTCTGACATTCATGAGGAATCAAAGTCTGGTTTCAGTTCGAGCACAATTCTATTGTAAAGGTCAGTCAAGTTCAACCAATCAAAGAGACAAATCTATGGAGCAATCGAAGCTGGCTTACTTTAAGAGACCAATGAGGATCCTACCTTTGCACGCCAACAGTTCTACTTTTCCAGTCGACATGTTTCTCTTCTAAATATTTCATTTTTGAAGACCTTTTACACTTATCTAGAGGTCATCACTTACAAGTCAAGAAGTTTAAAGGTTCGTCTGCAAGAATCGTGTTTGCTGCAGGAAGCCAGTTGAGATGCCTGTTTGCTCATCTCCTGTGTTGCATACAGTTGCAACTGTGGAAGAGCAGAAGAGACATTAAATATGTTTAAAAAGGCATAGTAGATGCACATTTTGAAGTCTATTAAGAAAATGGTCATAGAAAGGGTAAAGCACTGCTTTGAAGTGCTTTAGCATTTCTTTCCAAAACAGACAGATTCTGAAAAATGAGGTATTCTTATATTTTGTTGGAGTAAAACATGTCTGGGGGCTCTGAAAATATTCTAAAAGACTATGTAGAAACACATCACTTTACATTTAATTTGGCTTTTTAGTGCTTTTGTGATGTGACAAATACAAAGTTGCTGCCCTCAGTCATTTTTCCAGATCCACAAGAACCCCAGCAGAGTGTCTACAGGGTGGCATCCACAGCACCGACAGGAAACGGGCGTGGTCATCAGTCAGTCATTTGCATTAGACAGAACAGACACTAACCTGAGACATCTAAAAATATGGAGTTTACACCACAATGAAACTTAAAATACATGTTCTCGAGTCATGGAAGACTTACATTAGCTTGTTGAAAACCAGCACAATATGTCTCCTTTAATGCATATGATGGGAAATAAAAACACTTTGCCTAAGTGGTCCCATAAACTGTGAAAAACAAAGCAGTAGAGACAACAAGCAATGTGGGTGATGAGGACACCCAACAATTCTGTTTTACTCAATGGCCATGTGCTGCTTCTTCTGCTCAGTTTATTCCAGACATGTGTATCACCAGCTTCTGATGACGTTATGGCTTTATTCACTTTAAGCAGGTTTGCAGACATTTTCTTTTTTCCCCATTTTCAAATTTTGCTTCAAATTCACTTGGCATTTTATACAACTACCGAGGCACATGTGACAGAGTGGAAGCATTTTTGGAAACAATGATGGTCTTAAGCTTAGAAATTGAGTTATCTAACAAGTGACTGGCTCTAAGCGCAAAACATGCTCCAACACAAATTTCACATGAGCCTGCGCAAATCTTACACATTGAACCTTTAACAGAAGTAAAATACAACACTAAATCCTTCAAGTAGCACTTTTAGCAGCTCTTGTAATAATTTTCTTCCCAGCTAAAAGCACTACAACAAAAAATTTTCTACGTTTAGCAATCTAAATCCACTCCCCATTATAAATGTTCCTTCTTTTAAATCACTTCATCTGTATCTCTCTCCTCTTCCAGGATGGTTTGATGCATATTCACCATATCTGAAAAGAGAAATCCTCTGTAGTCTTGCATTAGCTTGAGTTGCCACGTTTGCAAAAAAAAAAGATCAGAATTATAAATAAAAGGTAATGATGCTATTATCATGCTCTCTTACTATCCTGAGCGCTGAGCCTCACCTTTCTAGTTGAATAATGATTTATAATCATATTAGTTCTCTCCGGAGCCCTGCTCTGGAAAAGTAAAAAGCTATTATCCAGTTGTCAGCTTCCAGGAGATGCCGTGGGAGATGGAGCGATGATGCTGACACACACACATGCTGTAGCTACACACTCTCAGGCAGACGCACACGCTCATGCAAGTAGACACACACGTCTTCGCATGCATACATGCACATGCAAGGATAATCTGCAGCTTTTCACAAGTGCACAGAATTCTTTTTTTCGCTCAGCTGTACAAACTATGCAATTTCAAGCCGAAATTGTTGCTTTTTAACCTTGTGGACAAAGTGGGTGGTGTGTTCTGCATGAGGGCATCAACACATAGCCTCAAATCATAAAAAATAAGACAAAACACATCACTTTGACTCCAGTTAGATGTGATTCTGTTAAAACATGCTCATACAACAAACTAATGCGGCGTAGTGTACCGTTCAAAGGCAAACTACGGCAATACTGCATTCTGTCAGAACTGAGTCGAGACTGGAATCAGATGTTGTGACATGATCGAGCGTGATCTATTTCAGAGAAAACCAGATGTCAAATTTGTAGCAACTCCAAAATATACAGTCCAAAAACAAAAATACTCACAAAATCTATTGAATGAAAATGAGCAGAAAAAAGCAAATTAACAAAATGAACTAAATGGGAGAAGGAAATAATCGAGAAAATTATCAAAAATGAACAAAATAAGAAACAAAATGAAGAGTCACGAGAAAAATATGAAGCAAATTGAAAAAAATGAACAAAACTAACATGAGGCTGAAAACAATGAACAAAAGAAGAAGCAAAATGAGAAGAAAATGAATGAGGTAAGCAGCAAAATCAAGAAAATGACTCAAGAAAATGAACAAAATCCAGACAAACAGAAAAATCAAGAAAATAAATAAAAATTAACAAAAGAAGAAGCAAAATGAGAAGAAAATGAATGAGGTAAGAAGCAAAATGAAGAAAATGACTCAAGAAAATGAACAAAATCCAGACAAACAGATGAAGCTGAACAAGAATGAATAAAACAAGAATCAAAATGAAAGAAATGAAAGAAAATAGTCAAGACAAAAAGAAAACAAACAGAATTAAGAAAAATTGACAGTCAAGGAAATCAGGGAAAAAATCAAGGCAAAGCAAACAATAAAAAAAATTGAAAAAAGGAACAAAAATCAAGGCAAAACAGACCAAATAACCAATAAAATTCACAAAAATGAGCACAATTTGAAGCAAAATGAAGGAAAACAGAACAAAGGAGGCACAAAAATGAACAAAATAACAAACAAAATGAGGAAAAATAAGTAATCATGAAAAATCAGCAATAATCAGGGCAAAAACAAACAATGAACAAAAGGAACAAAAATGAACAAGGTAAGAAGCAAAAATGAAGAAAAAGGAACCAAAACAATGAGGAAAATGGACAAAATGAAGAAAAAATAAGAAATTGCAAAAATGAACAAAACCTGCATCAAAATGCACAAAATCACTGAGAAAAACATGAACAAAATATAAACAAAAAGAAAAAGGAACAAGGAACAAGTAAACAATAAAATTAACAAAAGTCAAAGCCAAACAAACAAAAGAAGGCAAAAAATGGATAAACAAATGAAGAAAAATTAACAAAATAGCATATGAAATGAATCTCCAACGACAGCATGTGATTCAAATACAGTCTTAAAATGAAAAATAGAACCAGGCAGACAGGACAGGACTTGTCGACCATAATGTGAAAGAAGCGGAGACGTATAGACTGATAGGAGGCATGAGAGAAAATAAGATATCATGCATCACTGATCAATACTGCCACATGCCCCTGCTAATCCTCTGGAACACGTTGAAGCAGAGCAGGACGGCTGTTATCGCCACCATCAGGGAAGTAGGACGTTGTTTACACTTAGCTTTAAAACTGTATTTGGTTGAAATGCCCAGGAAGCAATTTGTCATTAAGTCATTTTTACAGGACGGGTTTCAGATCGACACAGCAGATAGCTGCCGGGTTGAAAATAGCATGAATTACTGCGAAAGTGTAAAGAGCAGGTTTATAAACTTTTTCAGCTCAGAACACAAAATGCATATTTCCTGTCTTCATTACAAACTGCCAGGAAGTCATATTTTTACACCATCAATGAATGCACATATGATTTTTTTTTCATGTATAGGCACACTGCCTGGCCAAAAAAAAAAGGTCACCACCTGGATTTAACTAAGCAAATAGGTACGAGCCTCCCATTGGATAATTTCTGCATGGGTG